>CANUEY010183939.1:0-10481 GCA_948099555.1 Croton setiger
AGAATGGCGCCACTAGAACTGGAAGAGTTGAAGAAGTAGCTTTAAGAGTTACTTGATAAGGGTTTTATCAGACCCAGTGTATCCCCTTGGGGTGCACCAGTGCTGTTTGTTAAGAAGAAAGACGGCATTATGAGGATGTGCGTTGATTACCGCCGACTCAATCAAGTGACAGTCAAGAACAAGTATCCTTTACCCAGAGTGGGTGACTTGTTTGACCAGCTTCAGGGAGCGAAGGTCTTTTCCAAGATCGATCTCAGGTCAGGTTATCATCAGTTAAAGATAGCCACAGAGGACATTCCGAAGACAGCATTTGGGACTCGCTATGGACATTATGAGTTTCTAGTAATGCCATTCGGGTTAACGAATGCTCCAGCAGTTTTTATGGCATTGATGAACAAGATCTTTCAGCCTTATCTGGACCAGTTTGTTATAGTGTTCATCGATGACCACTTGATTTTTTCGAAAGATCCACAGAGACACGAGAGACACTTGAGGACAGTTTTGCAGATTTTGGGAAAGACAGCTTTACACCAAATTCAGTAAGTGTAAATTTTGGCTGGATCATGTGATGTTTCTGGGACATATCATTTCAGCAAATGGTATAGAGGTGGATTCCAAGAAGTTAGAGGCAGTTCGGAGTCGGCCACAGCCACAGAGTGTTACTGATATCAGGAGTTTTCTCGGTTTGGCCGGTTATTATCGCCGGTTCATCGAGGGATTCTCCTTGATAGCTACTCCGTAAAGATGTTCCTTTTGTTTGGTCAGAGGCATGCCAGAGCAGTTTTGATCGGTTGAAGGAAAAGCTAACCATAGCATCGGTGTTAACGATTCCTTCAGGTACGGGTGGATTTGTGGTATACAGTGATGCTTCTCATCAGGGATTGGGTTGTGTACTGATGTAGAGAGGTAATGTCATAGCATATGCTTCACGGCAGCTGAGGACTCATGAGAAGTCTTATCCAGTTCATGACCTCGACTTAGCCGCAGTGATTTTCGCCTTGAAAATCTGGAGATATTACCTGTACGGAGAGACCTTTCAGATCTTCATCGATCATCAGAGCTTGAAATATTTGATGACATAAAGAGAGTCAAACGCCAGACAGAGACGGTGGATAGAGTTGCTAAAGGACTATGATTGCACTATTAAGTATCATCCGGGTAAAGCTAATGTTGTAGCTGACGCCTTTAGCAGAAAGGGTGATAACACTTCGGCTTATTCACAGGTAACATCTTTATCGCTTGTGAATGAGTTGAAAAAGTTAAATATAGGCTTGCATGAGGATACAGAGAGAGTCTTATTAGCAACATAGAGAGTGAGACCGATCCTGAGGGAGAAGATACAGCAGAGACAGGCTAGTAATCCGCAGCTTTTGAGCCTCATTGACACAGTTAAGCTAGGAGAGGTAACCATTTTTACCCTGGATAGTGGTGTGTTGATGTTAAACCACAGGTTATGTGTTCCAGATGTGGACGAGCTTTGATATGAGATATTGGATAAAGCTCACAACACGGTTTATATCCGGGTGCGACCAAGATGTACCACTCAGTAAAGGCTCACTATTGGTGGCCCAGGATGAAGAGAGATGTGGCTGAATTTGTAGCCACGTGTTTGATTTGCCAGCAGATTAAGGCTGAGCATTAGGCTCCCGCAGGTAAATTACAGCCATTGCCTATACCTGTGTGGAAATAGGAGCGGATCACCATGGACTTTGTCACAGCATTGCTTAAGACCCAACGAAAGCATGATGCTATTTGGGTTATTGTGGATCGATTAACAAAGTCAGCTCATTTTATTCCAATACAGTGGGGCATTACACTGGATCAGCTGGCTACAGAGTATATGAATGAGGTGGTCAGACTACACAGAGTGCTTATATCCATAGTGTCTGACAGAGATCCACGATTTGTCTCGAGGTTTCGGCAGAGCTTACAGGCAGCTTTGGGTACAAAGCTTCATTTTAGTACTGCCTTTCATCCGCAGACAGACGGGCAGTCAGAGAGAACCATCCAGACCCTAGAGGACATGTTGCGGGCATGTGTATTGGAGTTCCAAAGTTCTTGGGACAGCTACATCAATTTGATGGAATTTGCCTGCAACAACCAGTATCACAGCAGCATCGGTATGGCACCCTATGAGGCACTTTATGGTCATAAGTGCAGAAGTCCTATCTGTTGGGACGAAGAGGGGTTGAGAACACTTGAGGGTCCAGAGTTAGTTCAAGAGACAGTTGACAAAGTCAGTGTGGTAAAGTCAAAGTTAAAGGTAGCGCAGGATAGACAGAAGAGTTATTCGGACCAACACCGCAGAGATATGGAGTACAGTATTGGAGACAGGGTTTTCCTTAGAGTTTCGCCCTGGAAAGGCATCATCAGGTTCGGGCAGAAAGGAAAATTGAGGCCAAGGTATATTGGTCCATATGAAATTACAGAGAGAGTTGGTCCTTTAGCTTATAGATTAGCCTTACCAGCAGAGTTGGCGCAGATTCACAACGTTTTTTAACGTGAGTATGCTTCGGAGATACAGGTCAAATCCCACTCACATGATAAACGAGCAGACATATGAGGTGGCAGAGAACTTAACCTACACAGAGGAACCAGTGAGGATACTGGAATTTGGGGTGAAACAGTTGAGAAATAAAGACATTCCTATGGTTAAGGTGCTATGGAAGCACCATTCTCAGGGTGAAGCCACTTGGGAAACAGAGGAACGGATGCGACAGAGGTATCCAGAGTTATTCCAGAGCACAGGTATGGAATTTTGGGGACAAAATTCTTAAGGAGAGGAGAGTTGTGACACCCTTGACCAAAAGCATACGTCTTTTTGCCGTCATTACACGCATTTTATGCATTTTTATTTAAATGCATCATAGTATGACATGATATATGAAATTTACATAAAATATATGACATGGGAAATGATTATAAATGAGTTAAAATTTTAAACAAAAGTGGTTTTAAGTTTGTTTATCGTCGACATAAACGGAGCCAATTAGGGTTTCTGGCTCGCGCGATCGAAAAATTATCGGAATCGCGCAATATTTTAAAGTAAATGATTTTGTTATGATTTTATATGTTTATTTTGTTATGATTTTATATGTTTTCATACATGATTTAAAGATTTTTGGAACCAAAATTATACGAAAACGTCTTACGGTTACGGTTCCGTGAAAATCGTCGAGGTTTCGGTTCGGTTTAGGGTACCGATCGAACCGCGGCAAATTTTCGGATTCCGGTTTTTATGAAATTTCATACATGTGTTATACTATTTATTTTGACACTGAAAACAAATTTTAAGCTAGTGCTGGAATGATTTGAGGGCTGAAATTTAAGAGAAATGGAAAGAGAAAAGGTGAGAAAATGTTAACTTACATGTTAAGCTTAATTTAAAGGAATAAGTTTGTGTAAAGTGTGGAATAAGCAGCTGCTGGCTGGATTAGAATGAATTAGTTGAGTTACTTAGGCACTTATCCAATGTTAATTTTTGAGTAATATTTTATCATGTTTGATGTGTTGAGTTGATTTTGGGATTACTCAATTGGGTTTATTTGTGTTTTTAAACATGATTTGGAACTCTTAGGAAGTCTAGAGAGGAGAACTTTGCCTTGAAACTTAGTTTGACCATTGTGAGAACCTAAGATGATAAGACTTAGCGAGTGAAAACTATACTTGAAATTGACCGTCATTGCACTCGTATGTCTCGATTCAAATTGTTTACACTTTGAATTCTAATATTGGTCTTTCAAAACTTAGTTTCTTTCGACACGTATTTTTTAGAGCAATTTTCGAAGCAAAAATTTAGGATAGCTTCGGAACACTAGAAATTTCTTTTATGTTCCCTTGAGGTGAAATCCTAGGTGAGTCTCGAATTTGAAAATGATCTAGGCGTTCTTTGGCCGATTCACTAATCCCTTTTACGTTTTTCCCACCTTGACATTTACCGTTCTTTTTACCCCTTTTAGCCTAGGAAGTATGCTAAATGCGTGCTTCCAATTTCTTTTGTAGCCCATAATATAACCATATAACCCAAAAAGCCCTTTGTCTTCCACCTTTGAACGAGAAAATTTGTCTTTTTGATTATTGTTGAGCATGCATATGTAAGTTATTAAGATTTGGCGTAAAATGCATTTTTTCTAATATTATTATTTTTGAGTTTAGTTTTTGAGAATGAATAGCCTATATGGCTTGTATGATTTGTAATTAATTGTGTAAATTTTAGTTTCCTATTCAAAAAGAAAGAAAAAAAAATAAAAATGATGAGATGGTGACTTACCCTAAAGATGATCGAAAGGGATGCAAGGAAAATGGCTTCTGATGCGTTGATGAGATCAAGTGCTAGTAAATAAAAGAAAGAAGAACAAAAACAAAAACAGCAGCAAAATAAAAGAAAAAAAAAAGGAGAGAGGAAGTTGCATTTTTGGTTTATTATTGTTTCTTTGTTGAGAGTTGCATTAATCGTCGCCTAAGCACTAAATATAATTACATTGTGCATCGCTCTTTTGCAGTTAAATGTAAAGACTTATTTTCTTGTTATTCTCTAGCCTTACATTATCCTTTTCTTTTGTAACCACCACCCTAGCCTAACCCATATAAAAGACCTAATGATCCTTGGTTGAGACTTGTCCTACATTAGTCGAGAGGGAACTGCGAGGAGAGCCAATGGTTGTTCATTAATTGATTTTCTTGAAGCTATGAATATGTATTTTATATACTTTGATTATCGCTCGATAAAACATTTGTTGATTCAAACTTCGTATGTGTATGTGAATGTTTTAAAATTTTTTAGTGTAACATTTTTCGATTGAGTTCACGATGATGGAATGATTTTGACGCTTTGGTATCCAATTGCGATGTTGCGTTGTTTGTGGTTTTTGCATATGTTGAATTGAGTTTCATTGTGAAGTTGTGGTCTTCTATATGGTTTAGATTTCGAGTTCTAAGTCATCCTTGAGGACAAACATGGGATAGTGTGGGAAAATTTGATAACATGCAAATCCAACTTGTTTTTATTATTGTATTTGTATTGATTTTGTGTTATTTGTGCTTAAAAGTGTAGTTTATTTGATTTATTGCTTTTGTGCTAGGAAAAGTTGGATTTGACATGAATGGAGTGAAAAGGAAGAAAGATTGAAGCTGCTGAATTTTTCGGAATACAGAGAACAAGGCAGTCTGATCTTTAGCTATGAGCAAAACTAAACGGAAAATGAGAGACGCAATCTGTTTTAAAAAGGACTAGCTGGCTCAAAATATCTTAAGGGTTATTTCTGCTCGTTTTAAAGCTTGGAAGACCGATTTATTATCAGTTTTAGTGGGTCCTATTATTATATAATTTGACCCTACCTTTAGGGATGTATTTAAGTCAGTTTT
Organism: Croton setiger; assembly: GCA_948099555.1. Classification (NCBI taxonomy): domain Eukaryota; kingdom Viridiplantae; phylum Streptophyta; class Magnoliopsida; order Malpighiales; family Euphorbiaceae; genus Croton; species Croton setiger. The sequence continues at coordinate 5,365 of CANUEY010183939.1, forward strand.
AGGGCTTTCTATACTCACTTTAGCCATCGGAACTAGGGTTACAGGATTTTCATTATTGAACAGCTGATTTTGCAATCCTTTCATCTTCTTCATCATGTTTTCTGTCGTAGCCATGCATGGCTAATTCCTTTTGTCCAGTTAAGGCTAAAACCAATGTAGAAGTTTGATTTCGATTGTGAGATTGTTGAACTTAATTGAATTTCTTAATCTATATTGCATTTATATTCAATCTATGATTTATTGTGAAAATATATACCTTAGTGAAATTCTAGTGAATGAATTAACAGGTCCCGTTGTTTGTTTGATAGCAATTTCCATAGCTATTCGATAGAATCAAATCCGTAATTGTTTGGTTAGATTGATAGAATAGAAATTAATATAATCTGATTCGGTGAAACCTTTTGGGTTATATTAATAAAGAATATAATCAGATTTAAATGGATGCTCGTATTTTCTGTTAATATGGGTAGGGTTCTACTACTTTTTAATGTGATTAACAGTTAAATCCTTCGTCATACTTATGATTGCTAGTTAATTAGGGGTTGTTATTAGATCGTATCTTAGCAACCTATTATTACGGTAGAATTGGTTGGGTCGACGTTCTTCCTAGATATAACTTATCTTTAATATGAATTAAGTAACCATTCTTGAATCAAAGATCAATCCGAATCGAACTTCTCGTTGTGGTATGCCTTGACTGCATTCGTTTCCTATCGTTTCTGTTTATTATTAAATTCTGTCGCTTGTTTTAATTTTTCGATTAATTAATTTATTTTCGATTTTTAATCACCTCTTTATTTTATTTGTTTTTAATTTCAAATCTGGTTATTTACGGCAAGCTTGTGACACCCCAAACCTAACCCTACGTCGTTCCAACGTCATTTTCATTAAAATGCATCATGATTTGATAATTAAGTTAAACATGGAATATATGATTTGGATATGATAATATATGATTTGAATAAGAAAAATAAGCTATGTTATAGGCTTTTTTGCCGTCGAAAGACACAAACGGAGCTAATTAAGACTTTTTGGCCCGCGACCAAAAAATGCCGGAATCGCGTAAAATATGAACCAAATGATTTTGATATTTTGATATGTGTTTATTAACATGTTTTAAAAATTTTTGGAAGTCTAATTCTGCGACGACGTCATACGGTTTTGGTTCCGCAAAAATCGTCGAGGTTACAGACTCGGTTTAGAGCACCGATCGAACTGCGACTAATTTTCGGGATTCCGATTTTTACGAAACTTCACCCATGTGTTATTTTAATTATTTTAACCCTAAAAACCTATTGAAATCAGGAATTGGAAGTGGATTATGGCAGAAAATTAGAAGGGAAATGAAAGAGAATAATTAGTTTACCTAACACCTAAGTTAAAAAGGATTATTTTTAGTTTTAGCTAAAAGAATAGGTGGAGGTGTAAAGCAGCTATTTTGGGAAGTGTAGCAGGTTGTGTAAAGTAGATTAAGTGGTCTGGATATGAGGGATAAGTGAGAAAACAAAAAGAAAGAAAATAAACCAGAAAGAGAAAGAAAACGAGAGAGAAAGAAGAAAGAAAGAAAACAAAAAAAAAAAAGAGAAAAATGGGACAAAAAAAATTATATGGTTGTGTTCCTTAGAGTCTAGGGAAGGAGAGGAAAGGATTAGGTAGAAGAGAGAGACGTGAGGATGACCGGAAAAGTAAGAAATCAGTGAGGAATAGAAAATAGGGGATAAAGGAAAACAGTAGGGAAAAAGAAAGAGAGGAGAAAAAAATATTGTGCATTGGGGGGGGGGGGGTTTAATCGTTTGGGAAGGTTAGTAGGAAGAGGGAGCTAGGTTTTCACGTCGAGATTTGGCTGGAAAATCGTCAGGAAAGACCGGTTTTTGGCTGAAATAGCAGCCGGGAAAGCAGAGTAAGGTTGTTGGAAGCAGCTTCTGCCCGAGGAAGAAAAAAAGAACCAAAACGGCACAACCTTATGCATTTTGGGGAAAATTACTCTTCTGGTGCCTGGATTTCAGTAATCCCTGTATTTGACCCTTGAAACTTAATTGTCTTTGCAATTATACCCTCTAGCAAGAATTTGTTTTTCCTTTCAATTTAGTCCAACTGTTTTAAGTTTTAATAATTTCAATTTGACCCCTAATGTTTCTGCAGCTTTGCAATTTGGCCCTTTTGGCAGCTTTTGCAATTATGTTTAATTGCAATTTGGTCCTTGAAGTTTTAATTAATTACAATTTCGGTCCGAAACTTTTATAAATTATATTTTGGCCCTACCAACCTAATTTCGACGTCCTGAATCTGTTTTTGACATCAGAAATTTATTTTGAGATCGTTTTGAGGCTAAAAATTAAGATTTTAATTATGATTTTGGATTTAATTTGTTATTTGGTTTATTTAATTATTGTTTTGGATTTCATAATTATAATTATTATTAATTATAATTATTATATGATAAATTGAGTTTAAGAATTATTTTTAATATGTTATAAAATGGTTTTAAATATGAAAATTTTACGGATTGAGTTAAAATTCACAGAAAATTATATGGATTAATTTTAAACTCAATTATTTCAGAGATTAATTATTAAATCATGCATCATAGCATATATGGACTTCTGATTTGATTATTTGAACATCATTGCTATGTTATGCATTATAGGAGCATCGAGTTCTCGAGAGGCATGGGGTAAGCAACCCGAGGCCCACCCGAGTTCACAGCAGTAAGGTAAGTGCTAAAGCCACTTACTTATATGTTTGATTTGGACTTTGTGATTTTTCTAAGTATGTTATATTGAACTGTTTGGACCGGTACTGAAGCCCGGTCATCTGTGATATATGAAACTGCTGTTATATGCTTATATTGAACTATTTGGACCGAATTGAAGCCTAGTCAATTAGAAATATCTGATGTATGACTTGTGATATTTGTGGTTCTTGAGTTGGTACTAAAATCCGACCAGTTGAGTTATTTGATCTGATTATAGAGGTATATATGTTGTTTTAACCGGTACTTAAACTCAGTCACATGATTATATGAAATTTAACGAAATGAAAGAAAAGTGAAAATGACAATATGTTTAAAGCATGAAAAACAAAAAGAGGAAATCAAAATCAAAAGAAAGCAAAAGAAAAGAAAATGAGAAATAAAGCTAGAAATAAGAAAGAGTTAAAAGAAACTCTTAAGAAATAAATCATATTAAAGAGGTGAAATTGTAACAACCTAACTTATAACTCTTATGCCATAAAACATGCCATTTTTTTATATATAACATATATAACATGTTGCATTCTCTTTTTAAACCTGTTAACGTCTTTAACATATTCACAACATACCTAATCATGTCATTCATATCATATATGTATAGCATATGGCATCTCTTTTCTTTTACCTTTACCTTTGGTTAATCCTGTCTTTCTCTGCAGTATAAGCATATTCAACATAACATGATTTACATTATCAAAACATTCTTAATATGTCACAAAAGGATTTCTGTACTATAAGTCTCCACAGAGATCTAATATATGAGCAACACAGGCATTTAAGCACTTTTAGCATATAATAACTCTATTCCCCAATGCAATGATGTCCACTATGCACATGACATGCCATACCTTATTTACTATATCATATATTCTTTTGATCATGGGCATTAATAGATTACAATCCATATAACCAAAAATCTACATGAGAAGATGATTCTATTAATGAAATGCGAGAGAGAGAGATATTAAGCTTCGGCTGACCGACCTAGAGGAATGATGACGGAACTGATGTTGTCAGTTGTCCCAAGAAAACCTGGAATCATGTAAAAGCAATTTAATGAGTTGCAAACTCAGTAAGTGCAAACTATGCCATATAAACAACGCAATAATTCATCATTGCAAAATATTAAACAGAACCTGTTATAGGAACTTATCTCTTAGGACTCCTCTTATCCAAATAGTCACAGATACTATAATCTGTGTTACTTTACATATCCATATTAGTCAGCACATGATCATATACAGGTGTAAACATAGCATATAAACCAAACATGTAATTTGGTTATCATCTCTCAGCAAAATAACATGATTCCAGATCATATTCATCATAAATGATCATCTTTGTATCATATTATGCAATATGACATGTCTCTCTGTTCTTTTGTTGTGATTTATCGACCAAGTGTTGCCCCGGGAATTTCACCTCAAAAGGTTCTCTAACTGGATCCAGTAAACATGTAAGACCTGGAATACCGTCGGTCATAGGGATCCGATGATCAACTTCTCCCTGTAAGATCAGAAGATCACTCTGTAAGATCCGAAGATCACTCTATAGCATATAGGACCCATAGGTCTTTCTATATCATATTGACCCATATGCCTCTCTATAGAAACCCGTAGGTTTCCTCTGGTGAAATTTGCAAACACTGGCTACGATAATCACAACGCCTGTAATTAAGTCCTGTGGAAATGCATTTATGCAATATACATTTCATAGCAATATCTCTCATATAGACATATAGTCGGGCTTCAGTACCAGTTATAGCAACATATAGATATTCAATATCAGATCAAATAACTCAACTGGTCGGATTTCAGTACCGACTCAGGAACCACAAAAAATGAAATTCATATAACATATATCTCTGGTTGACCGGACTTCACTACCGGTCCAAACAAGTCAATATAACTATAACATTTCACTTTTCATATATAACAGTTGACCGGGCTTCATTACCGGTCCAAAAGAATTCATATATAGCATATTTAGCAATTTCACACATACATTTCTACACATGTAAGTAAGTGGATTTAACACTTAGCGTACTGCTGTGAGCTCGGTTGGGTCTTGGGTAATTCACCCCGCCCTACTCGAGGACTCGACGCTCCTATAATGCATAGCATAGCAACAATATTCAATTAATCAAATAATTCATCTATATGTGCTATAATGCATGATTAAATATTTAATTCTCTAATTTAATTGAGTTTTAAATTCAATCCGTATAATTTTCTATGATTTAAAACTCAATCTTTAAAAATTGCTACTTTAAAATCATTAGATATCATATTAAAAATAATTAACAATCTCTTTTTATCATATAATAATTATAATTAATCATAATTATAATTATTAAAACCATTTA
>CANUEY010184005.1:0-11698 GCA_948099555.1 Croton setiger
ATGGATTTTACAAATTATAATACATACCCGAGTATATATAATCTATATATACTAGTATATATACTTGAGTATATATAGTCTATATATACCCAAAGTATATATATTCTATATATACTTGTATATATACCAGGGGCAGTTTTGGATTTTTTATAAAAAATATACTATGTTTTTTAATTTTTAGAAATATGTGCTATTCTCTTAATTTTACTATAAAATTTGTGTTATTTCTTTAAAGCTCCCTTTAAAATTTTGGGATTTTGATGCTACTGGAATCCAACCAAATTGTCAAAATAAAAGGTAAAATTTGATTTCAATCTCAACCCGACCCGAATTATGCCGGGTTGTTTTATTTTGAAAATTCGACTGATCGAATTTTCAAATTTATATTGAACCTGACTTGATGAATCTTTTATAAATATATGCTAAATTGACCACAACGTAGGTTGAAAAATTGCTAGATCGATCGGAAAACAACCAAATACACTTGTTAGCAGTACTACATTTTATACCCTCTAATTCTATTATTATTATTGCAAGTTTCTTTTAAATTTTATTTTTTAGCAATAGAAATATAGAAATGTTTTTTTTAAGAAAATAAAATATCTAATTGCAGGTACGATCTTGCTTATTATACGTGCTAGATCAACTTTATTTTACAAAGTTTGTATATGGTTATAAAATAATTTTTATTTTTATTTTTTTTGTCAAATGGCTATGAAAGAAATTAAAATTCAGAAAATAAGTAGCCCAATTGCTTTATGTTGTCCTATATTTAATATTTTTTTAAAATTAAAGATAATAATAACCAAAAAATCATTGGTCTACCATATATATATATATATATTTCACTTGAAAACCGTTGAAAGTTATGCGTGAATTATGCTTAAAGGGAAAGATAAAAGCAATTAAGGATCATTAAATGAACATTTGTTTCTTGGAAGATAATGATTAGTCGCCGCATGAACAGATTATAGGAATGATTATATTATTTATTTATTCTCCCGATATTTTAATATAATTAACAATTTTCTTTTTTATTTTTTGAAATAAATTATTTTATTTTTATATTTTACTTTAATCGAATGGTATTATCTTTCTATTAAAAATAAGTCAATTTAAAAAATTTTAGGTTAATTTATTAATTTATTTACTATTTTTAAAAATAAAAAAGTAAGAAAATAAAAAAACATGTTCTTCACAGACTTCTTCTTCTTTGGGAAGAAGACCTCTACCTGCATTACTACCCAGCCGAGCTTCATCGAACCGGCGGCTAAGGAACGACGTCATCAATCCTTGTCAGTCTCACAGTGCCTGCTTCTTATTTGCTCCATAGCAGATAATAAATAGAAGTGTATTTACGTAAGTTTTATTTTAATTTTCCAACCGCGTTTTTTCAGATATAAATTAATTACTTATTTAATATATGTCCGACAATGACGTACAAAACATTTTAAGTGAAATGGTTGAGCAGTGTTTTTTATAAAAAAATAATAATTTTCAATAAATAAAAAAAAGACTTTATTTATTGTACAAATCCAAGTATAAAATGGACGGTCATTTTAGGAGAAGTATTCACTCCCCCTTGTCCCATTATACTTTGAAATTTGAATAGTGCACATGGATTAGTACTAGTTAAGCTAAATTAGCACTAATTAACATGAGAAGCTGTTGCTCTCAATTAATAATTAGTCCGGATACGTTTAATTTCTCACTATAATTGGTACAATGTCCTTTTACAAAATAATTGACTATTTGGCATACCCTTTCTTTTGGTCAAGTGCTTGAATACCACATACCATATTTTTTGTTCCTTTTTCTTTTCCCCTAATTTATTGCACCGTTATATTCTACAAAGTGATCAAAATGCTTGAAAATAACATATAGTAATTAAGTGATTTTGATATATTATCTTGTTGATTTATTTGGGACTACAATGACTTGACTAAGACATGTCCTCTCATTTGAATTATAGTTACTCATGTCTACTAAGGCTAATGTTAGAAGGAAGTATTTGTATTAGTGAAGAGCTTATTATGAAAAATTTAGTCTAATCATAAAAATACTTACCACTAAATCAATTATATTTTAATTGTTTTTACCCATAGTTTTCAAATTAGTAAATATAAGTTATTATTTTAACCTTACATAAATAAATTTTAGTAATTTATGTAACCATTTAGAAAGTTAACTCCTTAATTGTTAAAATTTTGTTAATAACTATCAAGAAATCTAAAAACTTTACTCAATTGATTTTGTTGAACTCGGCCTTTAGCGTGTTAACCCTAATTTCATTAAAAACCCTAATTTAATAATTAATTATTAATGTTTATTGGTTATAATTTTTTCTTAAGAAAAAATTAATCGATATAACTTTATTCCAAAAAATCTTTTTAATATACAAATAATTTTTATTTTTATTAAAAAAAAGCATTTTTGTTTAGAAAAAATATTCAAAATTCTATGAAGAATCTTAAGTTTATTAAATTCAAATGTTAGTAATTCAACCATTATAGTACAAAACCTTAAATCGAAGTTCAGAAAAATAAGTTATACAGTGAATATCAACGATCAATTACTTTTATTAAGAAAATTATTTACTGCAACTTGGTTTTTCTCTTGATTGAAATTCAAACCATTTATATGTTGCTTTGGTTCAACGTTTATTTGAAGCATGTCAATCGATTCCGACTTGTTATTTTGCTTCAATAGAATATTTTCATTATTCTGCATATTTTAATCGCATCAAAATGATTTGATAATTCTTTATATTATATAAATAAAACATAAATAAATATTTTTGTTTATTAAACCTGCATTCAAGCCTTGTAAGATTATTCATGTAATTTATCATTAATTTCTTTTCTATGACCCTAATATGGGAATTATATGTTACAAACTCGATTCAATTACTACGATTTCGACTTCTTATAATACATGTGATTGATATATATAAAATATTTATCACGATAATTACAGTTTCGTCTCTCAATCAAAGACATAGTACATATAGAATTGGATTTTGGCCGGTTCTATTTCTAGAAATGGCAGTTTTACACTATAAAGATGAAGCATATAGAAGAATCAAAAGGAAAACTCATATAAAGATAATTAAACAGACAAACCGGAGAGGAGATAAGACTAAGCAAGTGATTACGATGTATCAATTCCCATTCCATTTTAATAAACCCAACTCTTTTCCTGAACTAAAAAAAATCACGTGGCACGTGCCAAATTACCTACCTGTGCCATTTTTCTATTTTTCAGAGTAAACCTGATGCACCCAATGACAGATCACATATCTCTCTCTCAACGACCAATCAATCCTAAGCCCACTATTAGTGGACCTTACTCTACAGTCATTTCCCTATTCTCTATTGGCCACTTTCTAAATTCCAACTATATAACAAACCTCACAGCCAGTAATTTTATCACTTCACTTCTCTCCTCCTCCTATAATAATACAAGTAGAACCTACGCCTTTGAGCTGAAGCAGAAGCTTCGTCTCTCTCTTTCTCCGCGTCCGTCCGTCTCTCAAATCTTCCTATAAAATTCTGGAAGCCGCCCTTCTCTCTATTATTCTTACTCTTCCTAATCTTTTCTTCGCATATTTTCTTTCTCTATCAAAATTTTCCTGCTTTCCAAACAGAGTATTACAGTCTAACAGTGATAAATGGGGTTTCCGGTTGGTTATACTGAGGTTTTCTTGCCGAAGCTGTTTGTTCATATACTTTCTTTGCTGGGTTTTATCAGAAATCTTATTCTTTGCCTTTTTAATTATTTGGGTCTTTCCGATTTCCTCGAAACTGATAACATTTGGCCTGATAATCCGACCCGAATCCACTCCAACCCGCCAGTTTCCGCCACTCTGATTCGCGAAATTTTGCCAGTCATTAAGTTCGAAGATTTAGTGGGCCAGACCGACCTGCCGGAGAATTGTGCCGTTTGTTTGTATGAATTTGACGGCGCAGATGAGATCAGGTGGCTGAGAAACTGTAAGCACGTTTTCCACCGGGCTTGTCTTGACCGTTGGATGGATCACGACAGAAACACTTGTCCGCTTTGTAGAACCTCATTCGTTCCCGATGAGATGCAAGAAGAGTTTAATCTACGGTTAATGGCTGCTTCTGCTTCTGACGACGGTGATTTTTTTTACAGTGAGTACAGTTCAGTTCCGGTTTTGTAGGGGAGCCATTTCTTTCTTTCTTTCTTTGGATCTTCCCTATAAAAATTGTAAATATATATGAAATTTGGGCAATTTAGGTAAAAACAAAAGAAATAAAGTGCCTTTTTAGTTTATCTTTTTTTTTTTTTACTTAAATCTTGAGTCTTTTTATTATATATATATATATAATTCGTTGATTGACAGTTGCCACACTGCTGGCTCCAAGTACATAGTACTAGGAGATTTAATAGTTCATCAAGATGTGTTGGAAAAATGCAGGTTTTTGTAGGGAATTTTTATTTCATAAAATAAAATTATTATGAACAAATTCACTACTTTTGGTATAAAAAAAAAATAAAAATTACACATATGTTTGAAAGAATTAGTTGATAAAAAAATTCATAACCATTGACAGAATATTTCATTTATAATGACTCAATGTCACCATTATCATCTTCAATCTTTTGTAATGTGAAATTTTGTCAATTCTATTATTATTTTCATATTTTAATTTATTTAAATTCTTTTCATATTTTTAATCCAACGACATAATTCACAATTTAATATTTGACATCTTATAAATTTTACAATATTCATTAATTTCAAATTCCCCACATTATATAATATATATGAGCAATAGCATCCAAATCTAAATCCAAATTTAGCTCTGAAACACTAAAATACAACAAATCTGCCGTCTTCTTAAATAAGTTGTTTTAATTCTAAATTAAAATTTAATATTTGAGGATGGTGGTTATTACGTTATGCTTATCTTCAACTTTAATTTAATTGTTTTCAAAATAAATCAACGCGATAATCTAACTTGAATTTTATTATTATTATTATTATTATTATTATTATTATTATTATTATTATTATTATTATTATTATTATTATTATTATTATTATTATTATATGATACTGTTGCCTAATGTTATTGCATGATTTTAATATGAAATAAATTAAAATTAGCTTTTAATTTGAATGAGATAAATTAAAAAAATTCTAAGTAAAATTAAAGGTTTATGTAAAATATGCGCAAAACTAACGTCAATAATTTGCTATGCATTTAGAAAAAATATATATAATAATTAAAAGCTGATACAATAAGCCATAACTTATGTTTTTGTATAATATAGATAATAATAAAGGTTTTTTTTAATCAGTTTAAACTTTTACTAAAAAAAACAAAAAAAAAAAAAACGAAATGATATGTATTTAATAACTGATTGATAACTATTAACTAACTAAATTAAAATTTAAAATTTGTTATCAATATTTATTCTATAAATATATGCATTTTTCATTGAATTATTTGTATTGTGATTTGGGTTGAAGTTTGGTAGTTATACAATTCATTGAATTATTTGACTGACACTTGTCCTTCATGCAGTAGAAAGAAAATCGAATTGCAGTGGCAATTAAAGGAATTGAAGATTTGGGTAATAAAAAAAATAAATAATGGGAGAATAAAATCTAATTACATATATGGTTTAGTATTATTTAACACATAAAATTCCGTGGTTTACGATAAAATAAATAAATAAATATTTTATTTTTTTTTACAATGATTCCATGGATGTGGTCTAGATAAGTGGTTTAAAAAATAAAAAAAATGAAACTGATAGCAGGTCACACAGAACATGTGAGCTAAGAAACAGTTGGTAGTGGGAAGAGATGGTTGGGTTGGAGAATCTTGGAATTGTAGTGTGCAGGGAAAAATGAGATAAGAGAAGAGATAGTGTTATGATGCCCATTTCAGTTTTTGTTTATATATTACAAAATATCTTCAAAACAATATGTGTTCCCATTTTGTTTCGAAGAAGGCTTGGGTTGGGTTGGGGGACTCATAAATTCTGAATCAAACCACGTTTGTCCCATGGCCTGCTTCCTTCACATCATATTAATTATGGGTCGGGTCGGATTTGGATAACGAAAATAGACCATTTCTGACTTCATTTCATTTTCTTTCTTTCTACCTTACCTTACCTTACCTTCTTTTTCTATTTATTCTTTTATTAAAATTATTGGTTACGTCACTCCTAAATAATTCAAGTACCACTTGAGCTCATGAGTTGAGTCAATCTAGCAACCATTACTTGACCCAAAATAGTTTGGTTCGTTTTGGTATCCAAACTCAAATAGTATTAGTTTTATTCGTTAAAAAAATTAAAAATATATATATATTTATATATATAAAAACTGAATCAAATTAGATCGGATCGGTTCAGTTGGTTATTTTATTATCGTATATGATTTATTTAAGAATGAAATTTTTTAATTATCTCATGTATTTCTCCCAATTGAATGAGGTTAACACAATTAATGGCATGACATAAATCCAAATGAACACTGGAGATAAGTGGAAAAATTTAATAGCTATGTGATTGCTTACCCTCCTTTGGTACTATTTTAGTTCATACTTAACTGCATAGTTATTGGGCACATAATTATGCTTTGATGCCATATTTATTTTACTTAAAACGTCAGCAAAATAAATTAAGATGAATTTTAATTTTATATCAAAATAGTTAAAAGAATCATTAAATTCATTCTTTAAGAATGAAAATTTTGTTTTAATTCTTACACAAGTACATGTTTTTACAGTCATTCACCTAATAAATTAGATAACAACTACTACCAAATAAATAAATAAATATGCATTAGTTAATTATTTTTTTTTTCAAAATTTTTGACAATTCACTCCTAAAATTAAACAATATACAATAAACAATTTTTAATTAAACAATATACAATATACAATAAAAAATTTATTTAAAAAATAAATAAATAAACTTGAAATTATGTGTTTTTATGGATTAGGGCACAATATAAAATTTAGTTTTAAGTTAATAGCATTTCTGAAATTTATTTAGAAAAATAACACATCTTATTGCTATTTAGTAAATTGATACATATCTTCTCATATTTCTATTAAAAAAATTAAATTTATTTTCTCAATAACAAACATATATACTATTTCGTATAAATATAAGTTATGGGATTTTGACATAAATACATAAATTTTTACACATTATAAAAAAAATATATATATTTTAAATAAATCTCAAAATAATCACTTTTTAGTTATAAATAAAATATAAAAAATTATAAATAAAATAAGTAACATGATTTTAAAAGTTAAAATATGAACATTTTAAGAATAAAAAAAAAATAAAGCTAAAAATTATTGTTGAGACTTAAAACTGAGCCTGTTTTATATCATCCCTTTACTAATATCACAAGGAATGTTTGAATTCGTCTAACTAGTCTTATCAATTTGTAAAAATGGCATTTGAACAATTGGGAAAGGCAGAAAAGGATACCACTTAGGCCATTTGTAAAATAAATAAATAAAAATTATAACAAAAAAACTCAAATGATCTTTTTTGACAACTTTGAAGAACTTTGTTGCTGCCCTCATCCGTCTATCAGTCGATTGACGAACAAATGGTATTAGTCGACAGCCCTGACACTAGCGAGTCTTCTAGTGTCCTCATTGTCAATATTGGACGGTCGGAGGTACATCAAAATCGTGATAAAAAATTGCTGGCAACTACATTTTCACTTACTGAAAAAAAAATTAGGGCTTTTAGAACTAAATTCTGTTGTAACTGATTGAAAAAGAACAAAGTCATGCTTTTGTCGACTTTCGGAGGTCGAGTAATCATTGTTTTATGCGTTTGAGTTGTCGTTGAAATTTTAAAAACGGAATATTTGACTATTTCTGTTTTTTTTATTTTTAAGATAAGTAAAAAATTAGATTGAAAACATTGAAAAAACACGATGAATGAGAGGTAATCAAAAGTCAATTAGAAACCATCCGATGGTGAAAGCAATTAGAAACATGTTGAAAATAAAACGAAAATCATTTTTCAGCTGCCTAAAAATTCGTCAAAAAAATGCATTCGTCGGAAACTGGCACTGAGTATTGGATATTCAGAGTCATTAGAAACCCATCCTAAATCAGTTAGATATCCTTTGTAAACTTGTAGGGAAAAATATAGCCATTTAGGCATTATTTTCAATTTAGTATTCTAAAAAGCTCTAGTACTCATATTTCCATCCTTATATAGTCAATTTTTTAGGAATTTGAATATGCAGTCCTTTAAAGTTTTTAGTTCAAAAATAGCCGCTTTTATATTTTTAAGTCAAAAAATATGCCGTTATTTTGTAAAAATTTTATGAGCATATTATGAACAATTTGTAAAAATTTTATGAAGTAAATATGAACAAGTGATGAACAATTTTTGAATAATTTGTAAATTTATTAAATAATTTATAAATATTTTATGAACAGGTTAATGACATTAAATTTTTTTTTAGAAACACATATTTTTTTTCTAATTTTTTTAAAAATTGCTATTTTTAAAATTTAAAACTCGGAGGCTCACACATGTCATTTGTAGATTTTATATAAATTAAGCCCACCTTAAATACTCTTTGTTCATTAACAAAATTGGCCCTTTACTATTCATTAGTTCGAAACTTTAAAAACAAACCCATTTCTTATAAAAAAAACTGAAATTCAGTAAATTTTAAGTAATAAGTGTTCTTTTTTTTAACCCGTCCGGTTTTTCAAAATTTACTTTAATTAATTATGCATCTCACAATAATATGAGAGTTTTTAAATGGAGATAGTTGCATACGATATATCTCGAACTTAGATCTCATTAAGTGAATTCAAATTATTTAACACTTGAACCAAACATCAATAAATAATTTCGATAATGTAAAATTCTTATATAAATCCATGGACTGTAGAATGATCTTGTGTGTGAAGCTAATTACATTTGATATATTATTTAATCTTTTTTAGGAAAAAAAAAAACCATAAAATATTCTCATTTGTTTCTTTTATAACAATTACTAACTCTCACCCCATAATAAAAACTCATACTTTCTCAGTCACTAGAATAGGGATTTTTCATTTCCAACGTTTTTAAATAAGAGTACAAATGTAAGATTTGAAGGGAAAGATCTATTTTGCACTTGAATTTGAATAGTACAATGGAAAAATATATATAAAAAATAGAAAAATTAAGAATTATTATAGACAAAATTAGAATAATCATAAAATTTGATATATTTATCGATTTTTTTTGACAATTTATATAATTATGGAATTAATATAGAGAATATTAAGAATCTAAATCATAAATATTTGCCAAAATAAGTAATGTAACCAACAAATCATTACAAGTTCACGACAGACGCCATTATTTCTGTCATCTCAATTCCTAATCATTTTTTAATGACCTGTTTTAAGCACGTTCGATAAATGTTTTGGTCAAAATTCACCGTCCGCCGCCGCAATATACGCGTCAATGGAACAATTTAATTAATTAATTATTTGTTTAGCATCTGCGAAACTTCATAGTTATCGTGTTGGTTCTATATCTCATTAATTTACTCGAAAAAACAAGACCAAAACGAGAAGCATACGAAGCACATGTTTAATTTATTAATCACTTTGGTTCTCCATTTTCGTCTCTTACTATAAATCCTTCTCATGTCAGCTCTCTTTCAAACAGTCTTACAGAAGAAGAACAAAAAGATGGTGTTTCCTAGAGGTATTTCAGTGCCAATGCCACTTCTATTCATACTTTCCTTATTGGGTCTTTTAATAAATCTGGTTGTGTATCTTTCTGGCAATCTGGGTCTGAAAAATTTACTTGAAACCATCTATGGCGTTTGGCCATGTAATCCGAGCGAAGTTCAGGAGACCGCCTTCGCCTGCCCGTCCGGTTTGGCCTCCCTGGCCCGGGAAATCTTACCCATTGTTAAGTTTGTGGATTTATTGGCTGATGTTTCCGGCGAAGAGTTGCCGGAGAGTTGTGCAGTTTGTCTTTGTGAATTTGATGGAGAAAATGAGATTAGAAAGTTAAAGAATTGCAAGCACATTTTTCACCGGACTTGCCTTGACGGTTGGATGGATCGTAATAGATACACGTGTCCACTTTGTAGAACCCCATTCATTTCTGATGATGACGTGCGAGAAGAGTATGAATGGTTTGCGGTTGTTTCCGACGACGGTGATTTTTGTGACAGAGGGTCAACTCGGAGTCCGAGTAATGTTACATTGGAAGGGTGACTTTCTTCTATTAGAAATTAGAATACATAGAATGTTGGCAAATTTTCAAAATCAATCAGTAAGGAAATAAGGGGAAAAATGACAGTTGTTCATATTTTTTAACTGTAAATATTGGATCAGTTTGAAAGTAGCTGTTTTAACTGAATGTCTTATGTAACCACTTTATCCTCTCTCTCTCTCTCTCTCTCAAACAATAAATTAAAAAACAACTGAAACAGTGGTAATACTGTTTAGTTCCAATTTCTAAAAAATTACAAACGTAACCAATTTTAATCGGTAGTTGAACTGTCCAAAATCGAACCATAACCGTCTTTAAATTTGGGAGCATGAACCGACGATTAGAACCGCTAGTTTTAAACGATTCTGAATTGTTTTGAAATTTAAGTGGAATCAGCAGTTTTAGCGGCTAGAATCGTTGGAACCGGAAATTCTAAACGGTTTTCGAACGTTAGAAATTTTAATGTAATTGGTGATTTCACATGGATCTAGAAGTTTATAACCGTTAAGTGAATCCAAATTTTAACAAAAATACCTCTTTCAACAGAAAAAAAAGAGTCATAAACGACCAGTTTTAGGGGTACTTTATAGAATTCAAGATTTATGAGCATTTATAAATATGAGATAATTTGATTTCTTCAAATTACATAACTCTCTTCTCTGCTGCTATTACTATTAATAATCTCACAATTGTAGGAGTAGGAGTATTTTTAGAGCTTGATCCTTATTTTAATTGAGCTTGGGTTGTTAAGACTTAACTTGTATGGATTTTATATTGAATGATGATTGAATATTATAGCAACAATAGCAACCGCCACGGGTCTTAGATTTGTTTTATAACACTCCATTCAAAGTATGTTATTAATCAAATATGAATTTTTTCTTCTATTTAAGTCTACAATTTGGAAAAATTTGGTTTCTTCAAATTTTACAACTCTCTTCTCTTTAATATTTGCTGCTATTACTACTACTCTCACAAAAATAAACTATGTATAATCAATTTTTAAACAAAAATAAATAAGAAAATATTGTCTCCATTAAGTAAGAAATATATTAACTATTAATCTTTTTATCCTCATGATATGATATATTTACAAAATAAAATATATTTTTCTATATTTTAAAAATATTAAAATATATTTTTCTATATTTTAAAAATTTAATATTTTCTTAATGCAATTCCGCGGGTACAAATTGTAGTTTAACAAAATATGAAAGATAAAAATAAAAGAAAGAGAATTTTTTTCTTTATTACATAAAAAATTACAATTATTTTAGAACAAAATAAATGTAACATTTGACAGATTTTGCAAAACGGAATTGTTTTTTTTTTAAAAAAAAAAAATATGAATCCATGATAATAATAATAATAATAATAATAATAATAATAATAATAATAATAATAATAATAATAATAATAATAATAATAATAATAATAATAATAA
>CANUEY010184207.1:0-11304 GCA_948099555.1 Croton setiger
TCTGTTTTGTTTTTGGTCAAATTGCTGGTTGTTGTACATATCTGAGGTCTGTTTTGAAGTGGGATTGCATGTGAGGGGCAATTTTGTAAATTTGGTAAAGTTAAGGTACCAAACGTGTAATTTTGTAAGAATTGCTCCAAAATGTTATCTTTGCATGTTTTGTTAGTTATTAGGTCATCCTAACATGACTGTGGGGCAGTTTGGGTAAAATTTGCATATTGGGGCAATTTTGTAATTTTCCAAAGTTCAAGGACCAAAACCGTAATTTTCCACATTTGAACCAAGTTGATAGTTTGGCATGCCTTGGATGTTTAAAACTGTTTTTAGGTCAGTTTCATAATAAAAATGACTTTTGGGGCTGTTTCATAATTTTGCAAAATATAGGGACTAAAATGTAATCTTGCATATTTTGCTTTTAATTGCCAATTTGATGTGTTTTTTTTTCACGTCTTGAGTGTTGTTTTGTTGTTTTGTGATGTCGTATGCGCCGAAAGGCAATTTTCCCTCCAGGGACCTGTTTGCAATTTTTACAAAGTTCGAGGACTTATTTGTAATTTTTCATATAACTGCCTTTAATTGTTAATTTTGGGCGCCGGGTTTAATTTCGGGTTTATTTCAGGTAGAATGTAATTTTAGGAATCGGTTTGTAATTATTTTCTCCGGAAATCGGAGAAAGAATAATTTAGATTTAAGGGCTGTTTATTATTTCTGCAATTTAATTTCAGCACTTTATCGCTTTCTGTCGTGTGTTTTTACAAATGCTTTAAATCACCGATTAGGAACATCGATAGTGGTTTTTCAAAATAAATAAGTCTTAACTTTAATTTTTTCGGAAAATCAAATTGGTTTCAAAGGCCGATTAATCCGGGTGTTAGTCGAAATGTTATTTCGGCTAACGTACCCTACCCGTTTACCTGAATCTTTGGTTAGGACTTTTTGCCTTATCCAAAATAAAAACGGAATCAAATCTTTTTGGTTTTTCTTAAAAACCGGTTCCCGAAATGGGTGGCGACTCAAAACAAATTTTAAGACCGACTAGCTCGGCACCGCAACTAAAACGGCTTTAATCGCCTTTGCCTGTTTTTCAAACCGAAAAAGAAAACGAGAACGGAACTTGCAAAACCCTTTTGCTCATAAAAGGAACCGACTGCGGCGGTTCTCCGACCTTCAAAATCGGACCGTCGACAGTATGGTTTTCGCATATAGTGTATGCGAACTCTAAGTTCGCGTAATGGGTATGTAAATCTATATGTCAGCGTGCCAAAAATTTGAAAAAGGGGACATGTGTCACCACTGTAGAAAGTTACGAAAAAATATGGAGAAAACTTGTTTTCAAACCCAGTATGCAAATTTGTTTTCAATAAAATCAATAGAAAAATCTAGAACAGCCACAACAAAATTGGGAAGGAAAAATTTTTGAGATATGAAAGAGAGTCTATATTATTTCAGTAGTAGTTGTTGAAAGTGACATAAATTTCTCCATTTCCGTTAAATATACATTGGAGCAGTGCGCTTCCTCTTGTGAATGACATAGTTGGTTTGAATTACAATCGTGTAGACATAACAATATGCATTGATGCTCAATTATTTTTCGATCAATTTTATGATCGAGTATACAGGGCTTGTGGGGTGGATAGATACGTGTGATTGCATTTTATTATGGTGTGGACAAAATACAATGGCTTCAGGTGGTATATCATCATGCAAAACGACGAGACTGTTTTGTTTTTATACATGTACGCATTCAATTGGTTGGAATTGTATGTAATAGCGAAGCAAATTGCCAATGTTCAGGTTGTACTGTTTCTGAACTATTTATAACTGGCGTAACAAGCAGCGGTGCATATGAGAGTATCGACCAGGAATATACAGAACTTGCAAATGAGGATGTTAATTTAGTGATTTACAGTCTAGCTAAAAGGGAAATTAGGAGATTGGAGAAGATGATGAGGAGGAGATGTCTGTGTGGAGTAGTTCTAACAGTGATAAAGAGTACGTGCTATCGGATGATAATATCGATAGTGAGACCAATGTACCTTTAACATTGGGTCTTTTTTTTACAGTGATATAGGCGATGAAGAACCGAAAGAGGAGAATACAAAGGGGTTCAAATGTGGGCTGGTGATGTCCTGCAAATTCTTCTCAGTCCGCCACCTACAAAAAACAAATAAATATAACTAAAATAGTAAATAAAACCAATAAAATAGAACGAGGAGAGCTACATACCTTCGCGTATAAGGACATCCGTGAAAAACTACAGGATGCTGTAAGAGAGTGTCGGGCAAAGAGTGACGATCATCTCCTTAGCCCACACTTGTGTACCATGCAATCGAATCATCATTTATTAATATAACAGTTTAAAATAAAAGTACATGCTTAAATAAAAAATTTATCTGTGGCAAAAGTAGACACCTTTCGATGTAATCGCACCCCGTCGCTACCTGGGACAAGTTCCGATAAAGATAAGCCAGCACAGCACTCTCCAAACTGTATTGCCGACAGGAGGCGAAGTCGGCCAGTATTGACAACAATATCAATGACGTGTTGTTCTTTAAGGAACCAAAGAATAAGAAGCTTCTTATCAAACAGAGCATGTAGATTGAGTTCGCTGCTGGTAAACGTGCTCTGACGCGTCTTCCTCCACAGGTGTCATCAGATGCTCGCTGATGTAGCGAAGATAATCTTGCACCCTTTAATATCAGCGTCAACGGGTGCAAAGCCCAAAAATTCGAGGCAATACTGACGCTATCCAACCGCAGGCCTTTAAAATCGGCCTGACATAGCACGTCCGTTGATAGAGAGTCCAAGCATGACCTTCACGTCCTATAGCGTGATAGTCATCTCCTTGAATAGTAGGTGGAAGGTGTGTCTCTGACCGCCAACGCTCTGCAAGAGCTAAAAGAATGGTCCAGTCGTAATATATGGACTATATCCTTTGGACCGCCCCGAAGCCTAGCTCATCGATGTACAACAACGTCTGGGAATGTTCCGCGTCCAGCTGCCGCCATATCTGCGTGTCTACTCGTCTAATGTTTAGCGAACTATCGTATCTCTCCTCACCTCGAAACACGTGGATCGATCTATGTTGCCACTGAAGGAACAGTAGATCACTGCTAGCAGACCATTAGTTGAGCATGCGTTGCTACTGTGAACTAGATGCTTCTCCTCACTCTATTGTTGCATATCGTATGTGCAAATAATTTCTTAATTATTTTCTAATTCCTATTCCTTTTATGTTTTAATTAGCATTTATTTTTTAGAAATATTATTTAAAATAATATATTTTCTATTTATAGTCTTAACTAATATACTAACACATAAATTAATTTCCCATAGACACTTTATCTAGCATATTGTTAATTTTGCATATAAATTTTTCCCCCTCCGTACAAAATTACTTCATACATCATTATCTTCGCATTGAAATTCTTTTCCGTAACTAAACAGCCCAATATCGCAAATACAATTTCTATTATACATACAAACAATAAACCTTACAAACTACCTAAGATATTATTTTATTCAAACATATTATCATCAATCCATATTATTATAAATTGTAGATAAATTTACAACTAACACAAGAAAATATAACAATATTAAAAACATAATTCAAATTAAAAAATACACTTTTTTCTCACAACACGGATAATCTAAGTACCGACTTGCTGTTGACAAACTCTGAACACTGTTATCTAGCCGCTGAGAACGTCTGAAATTTTATAGTGAGTATTTGGTTTAACTAAATTGTGAAAAGTGAAAGGAAAACGAAACTGTTAGAAATCTGAGACGAGTTCACATACCAAGTATGTCAACCATTTTGAATCAGAAATGGGCTCGCATACTTGTTATGCAAACTCTTTCCGCGCGCCACGTGGCTAGCTCTGATTCGTCCCCTCTTAAACACGCGCCATAATCCCAGATTAACCTAATTAATGCCACCAGTTCGCATACATCTTATACGAACTAGCATTTAAAAATTAAAAAATCCATGAGTTTGCATAACAAATTTGCTAACTTTATAAATTCGCAAAACAGTTATGCGTACACCATGTTTGCTGTCCACGTTTAAAATTTTACTCACTTTTGGTCATTCTTTCATTTGTAGGGGTGTGCGGGATCGGTTCTGATACTGGTTTTTGGCAGGAACTGGTACCTGAATTAAAAAAACGGTTCTTGAAAATTATAGAACCGGTACCAGAACCATTGGAATCTGGAACTGATATTGAAGCCGTACTGGTTTCGATTCTTTGGGTACGGTTCTAGTTGCAGTTCCATTTCAAAAGAGGAACTGGTATGGGAATCAAAAAATATAATTTTCAGTATCGATTTTGGATCGGTTTCAAAATTATTAGTTCTTTTTTGATTTTAGTACTGATATTGGTTCGGTTTCCAGTTTTGAACAATTCCAAAAAAAAAAACCATGCATAACCCTAGTTGATTGGATTGATAGAATTTAAAATCAATGGATTTAATAAAATATTGAATGTGAAATGGAAAAATGGTCAATTCTATGAATTTTTAAATTCTATAGTTTGGTATAAAAAACAAAATGTATGAAATTTAAATATATTATTAAAAATAAAATAAAAAAATCATATTTTAACAATAATAAAATAATGAAATTGGCGAAATTCCACTTTTTACATGGTATTCCACATTCCGTTAAAATGATGGAATTGAGCCCTCATAGAATTGATGAATTTTATGGATTGTGATCTTTTGTTTTTTCAATCAAACAATGAAATTGAACAATCAATGGAAAACTTTAATTCTATCATTCCAATTCCATCAAAGCAAATTACCCTTATGTCTTTGTGGAACCACAATATAGAGAAATTAAGATATGGTTATTTTTCCATTACTCAAGTCTCCAATGGTAAAATTAAAAGTAAATTGTTGTCTTTACCCCTTTTACTAAGGTTTTATTATTTTCAACACCATTTAAACAAGTATTGTACATACTATGAACAAATGGTTTACATGATTGTTCTCTAAATATTTTATCAATTTAAAAGCTATTATGAATATTATTCCAACTTAAATTTATTATTTAATATTAAATATTTTTATAATTTTTGAGTTATTGTCACCTTATAGATAAAATTTTCTAAACTTGTTCCTTAAAATACAACATTATGTTTTATATTTTAAATTTAAACAACAAAATATCATAGCAAAGATATCATGACACAAAAATTTTAAACAACTTTTTTTGGTGCATAATACAGATAGTCAGTATCACCTATTATGATACACCTTTTTTTTTACTATATTATGATACACTGTTATATACAAACAATAATTATAAGGTTTAGATGAAATTGAAATGATGTAATTAAATTACAATGGTTGTACAACGGATGATATAAATCATCAAGATTAGATTATCCTTCATGTTTTGGAAAAATTACTAAATGGTCTTTCATGTTCTTGAGTTTTTCAAAATGATGTATAAAATTACATATTGATCCTTTTATAATTAACTTTGACACAAAAAATAAATAGAAAAATTTTTTAGTTTAATTTTATTAAAATATAGGGAGAAAAATTATTATTTTCAAAAATAAAAAAAAATCATTAAATATGTAAGAACGCATGTTTTTTAGTTTTTTCAAAATTGTAATTTTCTCTATGGTAGCAAAAATATCAACACAAAAGCTCTAAATCAAGTGCCTATGATAGTTCAAGCAAAATGTGTTAGAGAAATGCTTGGTTTTACGGACGAGTAAGGTACATGCCCTTCTTTGGGATATATACAAGTGGACCCTCAAATTAAAATAATAGCAAAAAAGACCAAAAAAATAAAAATAATATAGAAAAGAACATGGAAAACTTTTTAAACTAAAAATTAAAAATAATAGCCAGAAAATCATTTTTAGCTTCAATTATATAAAGGGTATCCAACAAGTTTATGAAAGGTTTCCAGTATCCATGCTTTTTTCGGTGACTTTCAATATTTCGGAAATTCTGATTTTTCGACCAATTTTTGGCGAGGAAAAAATTGATTTTCTATTTGATTTCTAACAAAGTTCCAACTGCATACATCGTGATACACTTTTACGGTTGATTTTTGTTAAGCTTCAAAGCTCATTCTAGCCTTTCTCCGGTTGATATCCATGGTTAATCTCCCATTACAATCAACCGATTACGCTAATTAAAATTTCAAACTCAAATAAAAAACAAATCAGAAACTATCAAAAAGCAAATCAGATATGAAAAAACGAATTGCAGAAGAATCAACAGTATTCGATTATAAAGTTTGTTGTTAATCTTCGATTCTCCCGTACTATTTTTCATCTAAAGTTGGTGGTTTCACTTTCTATTTTTCCGACCGACTTCAAATCTTCAACGCCATGGTAACTTATCAGGTTCAAGTTTCTTTCATTTGATTGAAATTCGATTGAATATAATACAGATGCATGCCAAAAATTCGAGGGAAGCACGAGTAAAATGAAAAGAAAAAAAAAATGAATCGAGATGAAACGGCAGTGGAAACACCTCAACAATATATCTGAATCGGAAGCCTGACGATTCGCTTATGGCCGGAAGCTTTTTCAGGTTCCGTCAAGAATCTCTTATACTTTTCTTCTTCTTCTACGATGAAAACTGAAACAACAAAAATGATGGAGACTAATTACTAACTCATGAATAAAAACAGAAATCAATTTGAAACTCGCGACGAAAACCCTACCTGAAACAGAAAACCATCGATGAAGAATGACGGAAATCGATGGAAAAACCGAAAAGTCGGCATCTACAATTGGAGATGGTGGCTACAACAAGACTAAGACTCATTGCCGGCATCTTGCTTTGATTGGTAAAAGGATATGGCATGTTTTGTATAAAAATTAAGAAAAGGTGGAGGACACATCATCAAGTTACTTATAATCTATCAATATATGTATATACGATAATTGTAGGAGAGAAAGGCATCTTTTGTAATCAATAGTGAATAGCAGAAGCTAGGCTTGGCCTAAGGGCTGGTTATTCTAGTCCGTTATCTTCATTTCTCTTGGTTAATTTTTATTTCCCTATTATTCTGTTGTAATTTTCACCATTGATCAATATAATCTCAGATTTTTCTCTCCATTTTCTCATTTAATTTATTGGTTAACATTAGCTTCTCTAACATTGATCCGACCTGCCAGCATTCAATTCATCCATGCCAAACACTAGAATGGAAAACTGAATTGAAACACTAGAGAAGAACGTTGCCACTATTGACGAAACCATCTACTCACTTAAACTAGATACCCAAAAACAATTCAATAAACAAGCTTATCTCTAACCTCAATCAAAATCTCATTGATCTTAAACAATTACACTCCAAAGCTAAATACCCAGTTGATCTTATCGTTGATTCACAACCCACAAACCAAACAGTAGATACCCAGACTATCTCAACTGCTAGCACTCCACTAAAATCTCCTTTATCCTTGCAAAATCATAACAATCCCTTACCCACCCACCCACCCAACCATAAATTAACCATTATATCTCTAAACGGTCCAACATGCCAATTTTTGATGGCATAGACCCAGTAGGATGGTAGCCAGGGCTGAGTAGTTTTTCCAATTAAATCACATACCTTTGGATGAATATGTTGCTTAGGTATTTGTGGATATGTAAGGGCACCCTTTCATTGGTTACATTTCATATGTCACCAAAATTCAAATCTTAGTTGGATTGATCTAAAATCAGAGTTATTTCAGCAATATGGTGTTGATGTTGTGACAAACCCATTTGAAATCCTTGCGACTACAAAATAATGGAGTTCAGTTACCGACTTCATCAACGAGTTCATCTCGTGCGCAACTCAAACTTCAGACATATCTGATTCTCTTTTGCTAGGTTACTTTTTGAATACATGTCTGACTTAGGTCGACTGATACCAGTAATTTATACGGTGCAATGTAAGTTGCCAAGGAAAAAGAGCAAGAAATCGCACACTCTTCTCCTCACCAAACCACCATATCTCTAGTGAATCCCCACTTAACCCAATTTTTTTGTCCAGCCCAAAAGCCATCACACCTATCATAACCCAAACCCAAAAAATTACCCAATTACCAAACAAAATTGTCCCACAAACCTAAACCTTAACCAAACAATATGGCCCTAAATTGCCCACTCGTCCTTCCTATACCTTCTACTAAAAACATAACTAAACTAACAAGAAACCAATGGTGTTAGACACTACTCCTTAAATATGGGTGGTTTCCAATGGGGAGGTTAAATTATATTAAGTGGACACAAAAATGGACAAAATTCAAAAGGTGGACATATTTACGGTTTTCGCTAAACACTTATGCGAACTTCTAATGATCAATTAGAAGTTCGCATAAGAGTTATGCGAACTTAGAATTCGCATAACTGTTATGCGAACTTAGAATTCGCATAACTGTTATGCGAACTTAAAACTGTATAAATAGCAAGAAAGAATTTAGAAGAGGAAAATTAAAACAGAGAGACAAAATATTGAGTACAACAAAAAACAGTCTGTATTGCTCACTAGGTATTGTGGAAAATGGCACATACTAATCCATTCCATTAAATTTATACTGGAGCAGTACGGTTGAACTTGTTGACGGTGTAGTCGGTGTAAATAACAGTTTTGCGGACGAAACGGTATGTATCGATGCTAAATATTCATTTGATGAATTTTACGATAGGGTTTGCGTAGAATGTGAGTTTAATAGAGCGGTCATACGTCTGAAATTTACTTTGGTCTGGATCGAAGCCGACGGCTGCAGGCGGTATATACTTTTAAAGAACGATCGGAATATTATGTTTTTATACATGTACGTAGCAAACAAGCCGGAATTGTATGTAACTGTTGAAAAAATTTCTAATGTTGAGGATGGTACTGTTTCTGAACCGACTGTAGTGGGGGAAACGAGGGGCGCTGCAAATGAAAGATTTGACATGGAATATACGGAACAAGCAAACGAAGAAGATGAATTGCCGATTTCGATTCCGCTGACACAGAAAACGAGGAGATTGGAGATCTGCCGGAGGATGAGGAGATGTCTTCCTGGACCGGTTCTAGCAGTGACGAAGAGTTCGTGCCATCGGACGACAGTTCCGACGGCGACCCTGATCTACCTTTAACGTCGGGTCATTTTGTGTATAGTGATATAGGCGAGGATAACGGTGAAGAAGAGATTGCAGAGGGGCTTGATATGTGGGATGGGAATACTAAAAGTATCGACGCAAGGGTTTACTTCAAGAGCAAGAAGGTTGTGCAGGATGCTGTGGCTGCGTGATCTGTGAAAAGAGGTATGACTTACCGTACAATCGAGAGCAGAAAGAGAACATGGGTAGTGGAATGTGTAACTCGCGGTTCTAAGTATCCGAGGGAACAAATGCGAGGGGTCCATTGTGCCTGGACTATTAGAGCGTCTGTGCAGCGAGATTTAGGGTTGTGGAGGATGATTAAATGGGTAGAGGAGCGCAACTGTGCAGGTGCAAACATTGGACGGGAGGACAGAAACGTAACGTCGAAAGATATTGCAACTATTATTATGCCCCATATTATGAAGGATCCGGGGTATAAGGTCAAACACATTCAAACTGAAGTACAGAACCGGTTTCAGGTAAATTTATATTTATTAAATACATTTGAATTTATTATTTCATTTATATTGATTACATATATAAGGTCAAAAAATTTCGATTAATCTGTTCTAGGTAAGAGTGAATTATAAAAAAGTCTGGCACGGCAAGAGAAAAGCGATTGAGGCAGTGTTTGGGGCGTGGGGAACAAATTTCAGAAAATTGCCCAGATATTTGGCCGCGGTGTAAGCGACGAACCCAGGTACTGTCGTTCAGTATAAGTTTGCAAGAGGCACTGAAAATAGTCAGAGACGTGTGTTCAGATATGTGTTCTGGGCGTTCGGGCTAGTGGTTCAGGGATTTCGAGCGTGTAGGCCAGTTTTGTGCATTGATGCAACACACCTCCGCGGGTCGTTTAAAGCTAAACTGATAACAACTGTTGTGAAAACCTCAAACAACAATATTCTGCCTATAGCTTTTGCGGTCGTGGACGATGAGACGACCTACAGTTGGAAATGGTTCTTAAAGTATCTGAAATTGAATGTTCTCGGCGATCGTCCAACTTGTATTATTTTTGATCGCCATCAGGGTATCATTTCAGCAATGGAAAAGCTTTTAGAGAAATACCAGGAGCAGCAGTGCACAGATTTTGTCTCGAACACGTGAAGGCGAACTGTCATCACGATTCAGAGGGGAGGGTTTAAAGACAATTTGTCAGATGATCGGATCTGAGTTGCAAGAGGTAAAGTATGTTGCTGCATGGCAGAAGATAATGCATAAGTCTGAGGAAGCCCATTTGTATTTGCAAAACATACCTGCTGAGAAGTGGACTCTCTTTGCTGACGGAGGCCACAGATGGGGAATTACAACGACGAACACTGTTGAGAGCTATAACAACGTTATGAAAGGGTCTCGTCATCTTCCGATTAGAGCATTGATTGAATCCACATTGGAGAAGAACGTCGCCATCTTCCAGCGCGATTTGACTCGGATTAGTAAATGTCAGACGTCCCTAGCACCGCATGCAATGAAAGAGCTTTCCGGGTTCAAGCGGCGTGCGAGGACGCACACGGTCAACTGTTGGAACAGCACTGCATATCTATTCAAAGTGACTTCAACTACTGGTAACACACATGTGGTAAGATATTTTGATCGGAGCTGTTCCTGTGGAAAGTGGCAAACTTACAGAATTCCATGCTCACATGCTGTAGCAGTCGCGCTTTTCATAGAAGAGGATCCTGTGGATCTTGTCGATCCGTTTTACACGGTTCAAGCATGGGCTCTTCAGTTTCTTGGTTCCTTTTATCCCGTTCTTGGAAGTCACACTTGGCCTCAGCTGGAATGGACTTTACGTCCAAACGACACTAGGATGATTCACCACGACGGACCAGGTAGAAGGCGGGTGAATCGTATGAAAGGTGCAATGGATTTTACAAGGAGGCAGACGAGGAGAGGAACCGTTTGCAGTCGATGTAGAAATTCAGGTCATAATGTTAGATCGTGCCCAATTTCTCATCCTCGGTCGGATAGACTTCCAATTTAAATTATTTATTTATTTTATTTAATGTCATACACTTCCAATTTATTATGTAATTTTAATTTGAGAACTTCGATTTTACATTATGTCTGGCTGTATATAATTTTAATTGACAATTTCTTAAAAAATTCAAACAAAATTACAATGTAATAGCAACTCTGAAATATATTAAAATAAATTACTAAAAAACGATAGACATATATTAAATGAAA
>CANUEY010184472.1:0-11247 GCA_948099555.1 Croton setiger
ATAATTTGAGGAAAAGAACATTTAAAATATTCTGGAATTTTGAGCGAACGAAAGCTGTTTACGGAACTCTGGAGATTTCATCGAACTGTTGGCATATTATCATCACTGGTACTTTTTGGGACAAAAATTAAGCGTCAACAATGACTATATAATCAAAACCACCTATAATGGTTATTAAGGCAAAAATGCAACAATACAATCTGTTTACTTATGATCACAACATATATAAAGGATCATTGGATTCTGAACAGAAAGGGCAGCAATTAAACATTGAAGGATGTAGCCACAACATCATGAAAACAGACTGTATAAACTGCATAATTTGCATACAAACTGAAGACTAAAGATAGATGGATAACAAGTTATGGCAAAATGAAACCTCCTGCAGAAATTGAGATGTAGATAGTAACAGACATTGCTGAAGCAAGATGAGCAGACAAGCTACAAAAGTTGGACTAACATTAGTACTAGAAACCAGACTGGACAGAAACTGAGCACAGCTAATAGTTCCTTATGACAATTTCAAACAGAAACATCAAATTCCAGAGCAAACAACAGCAACAAGTAACCACAGACACAAACCCTTCAAGGATAGTCTAGCTAACTGGTTTAATCATGCAACCTTAAGACCGAATTGCAAATGACAACAACAGAACTTAAAGGCCTTTTGTATTCAAACTTACAACAATCAGAGGTTTAAACAGTTCATAGCCATTTTTATGCAAACTCTTTGTTATCACTCGTGCTGATTTCCATTCTATTAGGAGTACGATAGATACATTGAAGTTAATGATGATTCTGGATAATGCATATGCAAGAAAGTGTACCAACGGCAGCCTTAGGACATAACTGAAATGAAAAGGATTTTCTGCATAAGGGAATGTGAGAACAAAAGAAAATTTCTTAAAAAAAACAAATATGCTCCATTCATTTACCTCAAGCACACTCAATGAAAACTGGAAACAAAAATAAAATATGAACTGAAATAAAAGCCAAACAAGGTTTTGCTCAATCATCCATCCTCATATGATTTTATTCACAAACATACTAAAAAGATTCAGATCTGACAAGGAATATAGAGATATTGGAACATCTTAAACCTATGGCTTGGGTCTATAACCATGGAAACCCAGAAACAAATGAAAATCAATAAGCTCAACAAGGAGATCTACTTCTTAATCCAGAACCATAATAGCATAGAAATAATGTGAACCAGCAAGAAATCTCATATTCAATCCAACAAAGATATATTTCAACTAGGCAGCAAGCATGGCAATTAAACTATTTAGCAGAGTGATTCAATTTAATCAACACTAATTGCAATTCTTCCACAGCTCAAATATATTCAACAAACCTTTCTATTTTTAATTAACAGCAAAACTTGAATCATCCAGAAACCAGAATTATAAAGAAGTAGGATCAAAGTAAACGATTAGCAAGAAAAAATTAAACTTAACAAAAACTAATCAGGCTCCCAAATGGCCCCAATCATTATGTTGACGCTCGATTTTTGACCCTAAAATCTAAAGAAAAAATATTCAAAAAAAATAATATATATTTATTTTAGTTTTAATTTTGGTATTAGTTTTTATTTTGTAAAAAAATTGAAAAAAATATATATTAGAAAAAAAAAGAGAGAAAAAAAAGAAGAAGAAAAAAAATTAAAAAGAAGAAGAAAAAAGGAAGAAAAATGAATTAAATTGAAGAAAAGGACTTAATTGAAGAAAAAGAAAAGAAATGAGGAAGAATTGAAAATTAGAATAGGGAAGGAGGGATTTAATTGAAAGAGAGATAAAAGAAGTGGGGTTAAAAGTTGAATAAAAAGAAAATAAAGGGAAAAAGAAGGAAAAAGTTTAATTCTGAATCGAACCGAACTGGTTCGGTTCAGAATTAAACTGATTTCAATTTAAAATCATAACCCAAAACACAATGTTTTGTTAAAAACGACGTCGTTTTGATTAAAACAAAAAAAAAAGAAACAAAACAGGTGAAAGACAGAACAGAAAGAACGAATGAAAACTGGAGAAGAGTTGAAACACAGACAAAGAACGTCGAAGCTTTCCATTGAAACTAAAGACAAAAGTTTCAAGAGGAAGAAGGAAGAAATGTGGAAGACGAGTGCAGCCGAGACAAGATAAAATCGGCCACAGGAAATCATTTCCAACGTAACAAACTGCTACGTGGAAGCTCTAGCGAAGAAAGAGCAAAAAGCAGAAGTGGACGGGGACGCGTCCAGTCGAGGAAGGAACGAAAATAAAAGGGGGAAGGACGATTCCAGGAGAGAGGTCCAGAGAGGTTGGAGAGAGAGGTCCAGAATCGAGAGAGAGATTAGAAAAAATTCTGTAAGCATTTTTTATAATTTCTAGGGTTTTTCTGTTTAGGGAAATTTGGAAAAAATTAGGGGTTTGAATTCCAATCTCCTTCTTTCGTTCTTGTTTTAAATTGATTCATATATCAAAACTGATTTGATGTTGTGAATTGATTTCAAGTGTAAACATTTTATTTTCCTACTAATTATAATCAAAGACCTCATGTAAAGACATTTGAAGTTTCAAAGTTTAATCGATTCTGTGGATTTTAATTCAAGGTACTTTTCTTGTTACTTATTTATTTTATTTCGAATTTCTTTTGTTCAATATGTTGGACGAATTTATTAGAGAACCAGATTAAATGTTTTCTGATTGTTAAGAATTCAACTCTGCTTAGTTGATTGTTTAAAGTATTTTCTGTTTTAAATCTCGACTCAACAATTGCTGTTTTCCCAATCAGTGTTGTTTTGTGTTAGTTCTGAAAATGTTTCTGTTTAATTTCTAGATTTCTAGCTTATGTTTAACCTGCTCAGGTCTATGGTCTTTATGGCTATTGGTATTTTATTCAAAATAAGTTGTAATGTTTGTTAGCTTCCGGAGATCATTATGTGCTAATGTTTGAATCTGCTTTGAGTGTGCATCTTTATTGGAAATCAAATTAGTTGAATCAGATTTGTCTGCTGTGTTTGTTGGGTAGAAATCATTTTTGTTTGGAGTAGTCAGTTGATGTTGATAATATATGCTGGTATGAACCTGATTTAATTTGTTCTTGGATGGTTTCTGAAACATGAGAATCAATTCTGTTTGATAAACAGTAAAGGTTGAATGTCTCTTGCAAGGAAATATGAGTATTAGTTTTGAACCCAAATGCCTTGAATATTCACATCAATATTGCCTGACCCTCGAATTAATGCTTGTTGATAAACTGCTTTCTGGTTACTGGTTCATCCATTGTATACATCAATACTTTGCTTTTCTCCCATTCTGTAATGAGAGTTGAATCATTATTATTCAGTGATATGGTCTGGTTAATTATAGTAAAGTTTAAATATGATAAGGCACTTCCAAAAGCATGAGCAGAATAGTGTTGAATTTGTTATTGATATGAATGAGCAGAATAGTGTCATGTTGGTCTATAAAGTTCATTTCCATTGTTCTGAAATTCTATTCAACACTATGTTGTTGTCCATTCTGTAAATGAATTTCATTCCATTCCAGAAATGATCCATATAAATCTCTACATGAAGTGAATTCTTTCATAAGTGGATTATGATCATCTTCTATATCCATAGCTTAACTTTATTGATTTTGGTTCTGTTGTCTTACTGCTATGATCTGTTAATGTGCTGGAAGTGGGATGTTCTTAGGGCAGATTCTCCTAAAATGCATGAAAAGCATTAGGAAAAGAGTTGGGGGCAGAAATGTAAATATTGCAAAACTAAAGGGCTAAATTGTAATTTACATAATTTGCCTTTAAAGTGTTCATACTTACATTATTTGTGAATTGTTTGACCAAATTGTTATGTTTTATGAAGATTTGACGATTTTTCTTGAATAGGGGCAGTTTTGTAATATTCATAAAATATAAGGACCAAATTGTAAATTTTCATGTTTAGCTTCAAATTGTCAATGTTGCATGCTTTATGTGTTATTTGGGTTGTTTCAGGTAAAATACATGTTTAGGGATTGTTTTAGTAATTTTCCAATTATTAGGGACCTTTTTGTAATTTGTTTAAATTTTGAGGATTTTTTTGTAGTTTTCCAAGTTTATTTTAATTTTTATACTTTGGGTTAATTGGGTTTAATTCGAGATAATTTGGGTAGAATGTAATTAATTTAGGACTGTTTTGTAATTATTTTCTCCAAATCGAAGAAAGAATAATTAGTTTAGGGTTTGTTTATTTAATTTCCGCACTTTAATTTTTGTTATTTAATGCTTTCATTGTCTGATTTAATTTTTCCAAATGACCGATAATCGCCATAATTAGGAACATCGTTAGTTTAATCATAAAATAAATTTTTATTTTAAACTTAAAAATTGGAAAAAAAAAATCAGAGGCCGGTTTTTACCGGGTGGCGGTTTAATTACAACTTAAACCGTCGTACCCAACCCCTTTACCCGAATCTCTGTAAAAATTGACCAATGCCTTTAAAATAAAAACGAAGTCATTTTTAAAATTAAAATTTGTTTTTTCCCGAACTTCGGGTGGCGACTCTTTTAAATAATTTTTAAGACCGACTAGTTTCGGCAAAAAACCAAAACTAAAAATGTTCTGTCAATACATTATAAACAAAAATTGAAATTAAAGGAAGTAAATCAGATGTACCTCAGAGTTCTGCCTGTTTAGCTTTACAGAATCCAGAATCCATAACGTTCCTTTTACAGCTCCAGAAAAGAGAAATTTGAAAACAGAAAATCAAAATTACAATTATTTTCGATTCTGAATTTCAAATTGTATTTTGAAATCCGAACCGAAATTTCTTTCCTGAATCACTAATTTCAAAGTAAAACGCTCACTGATTACTTCAGAATTTCTTCGACTCTCTTGATTCATCCTCCTCTCGATCCAGAATCTCTCGAATGGTATCTCCTAAAACGAACGCTCCCCCCCCTTCTTCTTTCTGCCCGTGCCTCTCTCTTTATAGCCTCCAACATCTCCTCCTTCAGCCTTGTCACTTTTTCCTCCTCATGTCTGTGCCACTTCGTCCGCGCCTCCTCCAGCGCGCCCTTCGACTTCGTACTGCTTTCTGTTTTGCAAGACGACAACACAGGCTGTCTCTTTCTCTCTCTCTCTCTCTTTTGTTATACTCCAATTCCCCTTTTCTCCTTCGCCTTCGTTTCTGTTTCAATTCATCTTCGTGCCCTCAAATCCCTAATTCCTCTTTCAATTATATTTTTTTTTGTTTCTGCCCAAACCAAAAATGACGCCGTTTTATCTCAATGCACAGCCGTTTTGACTCTTCAATCTCCGCCCAAACTTAATCTTGATTCAAACCCATTCCGATTCGATTCAACTTAATTTCCCTTTCCTGCTTTCCTCCCCTATTATCTCTAGAATTCTGTTTTTACCCCCAGAACTTCATTCCCATGTTCAATCAAGTTCTTCCTTCCCTTTTTCTCCTTTCTAACTCACCTAACTTCTTTTATTTTTCTTCAATTTCATCCCTTTTCTAATTTTCTCCAAATTCCGCCATTTTCTTCATTAAATTTATTCTTTTTTTCTTTAAAAACTAAAACTAAAACTCTTTTTAAATAATTTTCAAATTGAAACTAAAACAAAGCAAACTTAAAACTAAAATTAAAAATTCAATAAAAAAGGAAATTAAATTAAAATTGAAATTTCTTTTCTTTCTTTTTCTTTTTCTTTAAAATCAAAAATTAAAAATAAAACGACTCAAATATATATTTTTTGAAGAAAAGGGAATTTTTGAAATTGAATTGAAATCATTAAAACATCTTGGGGAAGGGGAAAAATTTAGAATATTCTGAGAATTGAGAGAACGTGAGCTATTTTCGGAACTACTGGAGATCTCATCGAGTTTCAGCATATTATCATCATTAGTACTTTTTGGGGACAAAAGTTAAGCGTCAACAGTTTGCCCCCACTTTGATAAAATTTGTGTTTCACACAAATTTTGTCAAAGTAACAATTGACACTGGGAAAGAGAACTTACCTGGAACTGCGATTGAATCCGAAAACGACCTCAACACTTCCAACTGGAACTGCGATTGAATCTGAAAACGACTTCAACACTTCCAACTGACGACTGAAAATGATTACCGGTGTTTATCTCTTGATTAAAACACCTGAAATGATTCCTATCTCTTGATAAAGGCGATCGATGTTTATCCCTTGATTAAAACATCTGATATTCATCCCTTGATAAAGAATCGAAGGTCCCACCACCCCTATTTGGAAACGGCTCCTCCACGATCAACAGATGCTTATCCCTTAATAAAGCATCGAAGGTTAAAAAGCATCGAAGGTCCCACCATCCCTTTTTGGAAACGGCTCCTTCACGATCAGTAGATGCTTATCCCTTGATAAAGCATCGAAGGTCCCACCATCCCTATTCGGAAACGGCTCCTCCACGATCAACAGATGCTTATCCCTTGATAAAGCATCGAAGGCCCCACCATCCCTGATTGGAAACGGCTCCTCAACGATCAACAAATGCTTATCCCTTGATAAAGCATCGAAGGTCCCACCATCCCTTTTTCGAAAATGGCTCCTCCACGATCTACTACACGGTCAACAGATGCTTATCCCTTGATAAAGCATCGAAGGTCAACACTTCCAACTGACGACTGAAAATGATTACCGGTGTTTATCTCTTGATTAAAACACCTGAAATGATTCCTATCTCTTGCTAAAGGCGATCGATGTTTATCCCTTGATTAAAACATCTGATGCTCATCCCTTGATAAAGCATTGAAGGTCCCACCATCCCTATTTGGAAACGGCTCCTCCACGATCAACAGATGCTTATCCCTTTGATAAAGCATCGAAGGTTAAAAAGCATCGAAGGTCTCACCATCCCTTTTTGGAAACGGCTCCTCCACAATCAGCAGATGCTTATCCCTTGATAAAGCATCGAAGGTCCCACCATCCCTATTCGGAAACGACTCCTCCACGATCAACAGATGCTTATCCCTTGATAAAGCATCGAAGGTCCCACCACCCCTTTTTCGAAAATGGCTCCTCCATGATCTACTACATGGTCAATAGATGCTTATCCCTTGATAAAGCATCGAAGGTCCCACCACTTCTGACTGGAAATGGCTCCTCCACGATCTAGTACACGGTCAACAGATGCTTATCCCTTGATAAAGCATCGAAGGTCCCACCATCCCTTTTTGGAAACGGCTCCTCCACGATCCACTACACGTTCAACAGATGCTTATCCCTTGATAAAGCATCGAAGGTCCCACCACTTCTGACTGGAAATGGCTCCTCAACGATCTACTACACGGTCAAAAAATGCTTATCCCTTGATAAAGCATCGAAGGTCCTACCATCCCTTTTTTTGGAAACGGCTCCTCCACGATCAGCAGATGCTTATCCCTTGATAAAGCATCGAAGGTCCCACAACTCCTGGCTGGAAAGGGCTCTTCCACGATCAACAGATGCTTATCCCTTGATAAAGCATCGAAGGTCCCACCACTCCTGGCTGGAAATGGCTCCTCTACGATCTACTACACGGTCAATAGATGCTGAAATGTATTGAAGGGACCACTATTTCTTATTGGAAACGGCTCCTCCACGATTAACAGATGCTTATCCCTTGATAAAGCATTGAAGGTCCCGCCACTCCTGATTGGAAATGGCTCCCCCACGATCCATAGATTTCAAACTCAATGTTCATATGAGGACAGGGCCTCGGAGATTCTACCACTTTGCCAAGGGCTTCTCCACTATCTACTCCACAGTCAATAGAATTCAATGTTTATGTGAGAACAGGGCTTCGGAGATCCCACCACTTTGCCAATGGCTTCCCCACTATCAACTATTTGATCTGACGACAAAACATCAGAGATCCCACCATTTTGCCAATGGCTTCCCCACTATCAACAATCTAATCTGACGACAAACACCGGAGATCCCACCATTATGCAAATGGTTTCTCCACGATCAACCACTCGAACATCGCTTATTTGATGACAACACTTCGAAGATCCCACCATTCTGTTAATGGCTTCTCCACTATCAATCACTCGCACATCACTACTTATCTAATAACAACACTTCGGAGGTCCCACCATTCTGTACATGGCTTCTCCACTATCAACCACTCGGACTTCATTGCTTATTTGACAACAAAACTTCAGAGATCTCACCATTCTATTAATGGCTTCTCCACGATCAACAATTCAAATTCAGTACTTCATTGTCTCAATTGCAATTCTTCTCCGTTATTCCACTAGATTGCCCACTGTGCAAGAAGGTGATGATTCCTCAATCACCTGATTGCGCATATGACTTGTATCATCTGTCTGAACATCCCAGCCAAGCTTGGCATCTTCATCGATCTAGCATCTCAGTCGCAGCTTTACATTAAGGTCTTCACCATGGTTTCCAACAATCTTGCTTATCACGAAGGCAATTCCAAATCTGTGAATCACATTCTTCATTCATTATTCTTCTTCTGAAAGCCTCCTCAGGCGTATTTGTTCCGACTCTTCGGATTCATTCATCATGTTCTTTTCATTTGCTTCACTTTGTTCAATTCTCTATTTTCCTTCTCTAGTTGTTCATTCTTCATTGTTCTATTAACGGATTATCCAAACGACCTTTGCGACCCTTCTGGCCTTTCATCAGAACCTGGCATTCCAACTGCTTATACCATTCTTCATGAATCTCTGTTCATCTTCAATTCAACCGGAATTTCTTTCCTTCGGTGCGATTACCGCAATTTATTCAGCCTGATATTGTACTGCTTCTGCGACTTGTTTCATTTACCAAATGGCTTTACCATCTCTGAAGAGTCTGTAAACTTCTATCATTCTGTATTGGATTCTAAGCAACTGACTGGTATTCTAACCTTTCTGATTTGTTCCTAAAAATTCAAACAACAGAATGCAAGATGCATGTGGGTTAGTCATGTATGCATGAATTTTTTAAGATGCAATCCTTCGAAGATTCTTCCGGAATTGGCTCCGTGCCGAGCAGGGTCAGAGAACTGCCATCAAGATCTGTCTGACGCTACAAATAAAGAATTGCTAAAAGAATTCAAGGATTACTTAGAAAAAATCCAACTCAGCTGCTAACTTCTACTTTCTGTCATCTCAGCTTGTGAGATTGTGCAACACACACCATGACTTTTCTTTCTTGACCCTTCGGGGTTTTATTTTATCATTCTTCACGCAACTTCGTTGCCCCCTGACCAAAGCAAAACACGACATATGGAGACTTATCTTTCTTGACCCCTCGGGATCTTTCTTCATCATTCGTCATGCAACCTCGTTGCCCCCTGTCCAGAGCAAAACATAACACACATAAAAAACTTCTCTACCTTGACCCCTCAGAATCTTCTTATCATTCTTCATGCAACTTCCTTGCCC
The DNA here is from genome assembly GCA_948099555.1 of Croton setiger. Lineage (NCBI taxonomy): Eukaryota > Viridiplantae > Streptophyta > Magnoliopsida > Malpighiales > Euphorbiaceae > Croton > Croton setiger. The sequence goes on from CANUEY010184472.1 coordinate 9,373, forward strand.
TCTGTTCAGAGCAAAACACAACACACTCCAAGACTTTCTGTCTTGACCCCTCAGGGTTTTCTCAACATTCTTCATACAAGCTTACTGCCCCCCGATTAGAGCAAATGTTCCAAAATTCTTCATTTAAGAACTTCTTGAATTCTGAAGAGGTGATCCTATTGTTCCTCTGAAAATGGTTCTTGTCCAACAAAGGAGACATTCAGCAGGACATTTTTCAGCATTTTCATCTTTACATCGATGTTTTCATCAAGATAACTATCATTATTTCAAACTATCTTAAGTCACACAGGCTCACAATCTTCTCTCTTGTGTTTGAAAAAGGGTTATAGTGTGTGCACTCAACGTTCATCGTGGTGAGCTAAGAGTCACCATAGGCTTGCTTCGAAACCTAACCTCCACTTATAATGGTTGCAAATTCAAATCAAAAGGTCTTTACTTTGGTTGTAATGGGGCCTGGGCCAAGGTTGGGCAAATAGGGAATTTCGGCTTGTTTTGAAGGAATCACATTCTGATTGAACCATCTCAAACAATTATCATCTTTCTGGAGCAGTTCTCCTCTTGTAATGTGCTTTACTTCTTTTATTTCCAACTTTGTTGCTTTTCTTTGATTCATTCATTCTTTTGCTTTTGATTTTGATTTTGATTTTCTGGTCTTTGTGTTTTTCATGATTCAATCACACTGTTGTTTTCTTTCCACATTCTTATTGATTGAAGCACCGTCATCCTTCAAGTGACTCTTTCTTTTGCTAACTTTATTTCTTTCATTTCGTTTCATTTCTTTCTTTTTGCTTTTGTTGTTTTGACCACATTGTCATTTTCTTTCCTTTTTATGTATCTCACACATCATTCTTTATTCAAATCTTTCTTAGGTATTTTACCTATGTGATTCCTTCAAACGGGTAACTGAGAAAATTGTTTTTCTTTCGGCTGGCTTACTGTTCGGGTTTAGAAACGACTGGTTTAGATTAGGCTAGAAAGGGGCTCATCTAGAGGCTTACTCAAGTTGGTTGGTTTTTCAAGCTAAATGGCTATCCCTAATTTGCCTTTCTCATTTTTGAATTTGCAACCCTAATCTTAGCCTAGGAAAGGTCGCGAAGCAAGTTCTAGGACTTTCAAACTGATCACGTGAACTCACTCATAAGAACTTTACAGTGTTTCGGCTCAAATCTTACAAAATAATGCAACAACAGTTCAAAGTAATGAAAGCTATCTTGATAAAAACAAAGATATAAAGACAAAATACTGAAATACAAAACAAACATTGTTTTCAAACTTAACAATTGTTCAACATTTTCAAGCAATTCAAAAACAAAAACAGATCTAAAATTCAACGATTGTTCGACATTCTCAAGCAATCGAAACAAAAGACTAAAACATAAAACTTCTTTATTCACTTTCAACTGGTCAGGTTCAAGCTGGAGCTACACTACGGTAGTCCGAGGATGAGGTGGCCCCAATGCTGGATGTACTTGTTGTCGTTTAGTTTTCGATGTGATTTTGGATTTTTACCAAAATAAGTGACAAAACACTTTTGGTTTGCGATGCCGAAACTAGTCAGTCTTAAAAATAATTTTAGAGTCGCCACCCGCTTTCGAGACACCAATTTTAATTTTAAAAATGACTCCGTTTTTATTTTATGAAAAGGCATTGGTCAAGAATAGAGATTCTGGGTAAGGGGGTAAGGTACAACGGTTTAAGTTTTACTTAAATCGTCGCATGGTAAAACCGGCCTCTTGGTTTGTTTAATTTCCAAAATTTAAGTTTATTTTAAAAGAAAAGTCGTTACGTGATTCAATCTAGCGATGTTCCTAATTGGCGTTTTCCGGTCAATTGTAAAAACAATTTCAAGCACAAAAGAAATAAAGTGCGGAAAAT
>CANUEY010184628.1:0-16265 GCA_948099555.1 Croton setiger
TTTGAGGGTATGAAAATGGTTGTAAGGGTAAAAGTGTAATTGTTTAAAAGTTGAGGTGCTAAATTGAAATTTACCCTTTGATTTGATAATGGCTTGCTGAAATGGTTTGATTTATTGCTGGTTTAGTTAAAATGGCATGATTTGGAATGATTGGATGAAATTGTGGCATTTTTGTAATATTCAAAAATTTGGGGTCAAATCGTAATTTTACAAAAATGTTTGTTTGATGTTGTTTTGCATGATAATTGTTTGATCTAATTTGATTTATGGATTGAATGGATATTTTATGTTATTTTGGATTTGTTCGTAATTTTTCATATTTTGAGGGCCAAATTGTAATTTTTATATTTTCAAGGACCAATTTGTAATTTTCCATTTTTATATTTTATTTTGTAATTTTGGGTTTGGGATTAATTTTGGGAATTATCAATGGTAGAATTGTAATTTAATAGGAAATGGTTTGTAATTAGTTTATTTAGGATTTTATTTTCCGCACTTTCATTTTTCCGCAATTTAATCGCTTTCTTAATTGTGTTTGAATCGAACATTAATTATCACCGTTAGGAACATCGCTTAGTGTTTTCTAAAAATAATCGACTTGACTTAAATTTTAAAATCAATTTTGGTTAGCGAGGCCGGTTTCTAAAACCGGGCGTTAGTCGAAATTTAATTTCGGATAACGTACCCAACCCTCTTACCCAGTTTTTGGTTCAAACCATTGCCTTATCCAAATTTTAAACGGAGTCAATTAAAAACAGAGTCATTTTCTTAAATTAATTGGGTTTTTTCAAAACCGGTTCCCGAAGGGTGGCAACTCTAAAAAATTTTTAAGACCGACTAGCTCGGCAATCATCCAAAAAATGTTTTATCACCTTGTTTTTCAAAATCAAAAATCATAAGTTTTTTCGGTTTAAATTAAAATCGGAAAAGTCGTTCGTGTCGGACCGTCATCAGACAGTCGATCGCGCGAACCGAAAACCCTAATCGGCGCCGTTTTTACTTTTCGATGGCAACCGAACTTAAAACCTCTATTAATTAAATCTTTTATTTCATTTAAAATTACTTCTCATTCAAATTATTTCATATTAATGTCATATAACATGTTATTTTCGGATACACTTAAATGAAAATGCATGAAATGCGAAAATGACGTCGAATGCCGTAAGTTTTAGGTTAGGGATGTTACAGTTTGCATTCATGTGTTGTGCTAAAATTACATTTTTGCATGTAGTCATGCATACATTTCTCAAAACCTTTTGTTCTACATGCATTGCCAACAATTGGTTCTTCCAGGAAAAGCACTGAGTTAGCTTGGGTCAGAAACCAATCTGGGAGATTAGTCAGATTAATTGAGCCCCCGATCCCAGAGGAATCCGAAAGTAGAGACAGTATAGCAGAAAGAATAGAGAATCCAAGAGTTAATCCCAACGAGCCTCGGTACACTCAGGTAGAAGTAGAAATAATGTTCAATGAAATGATGGCTGCAAAACTGGCTGAGTTCGGGCTAGCTTCTCAAACCCCAGCACAATCACCAGCTACCTCTTCTGTTCTTGAAAAAGGGAAGGAGCCTGATATTTTTGACCCTATCTTGAAAGAAGAGGACCCGGTGTACCATAAAGAATTGCTGGAGAGAGCGAAGAATAGTAAAAGAGCTATAGAAATTCCCAATGATTCAGTTAAGGGGAAATTAGCTTTGGAAGAGGAATTAGAAGTTATGAAGAAAGAAATGAAAAAGATTAGTGCTCAATTGCAAGTCAAGAATGACTTTGGGTATGAATTTGAGGAATATGTCGGAGATAAGTCAAGGCTAGGACCATCCGAAAAGCTGCATAAGCCGACTAAATTCAACGGAGACAAGGATCCAGTGGTACATCTGAACTAATATTTTTATAGCAAAATTGAATAGTTTATCTCCCAGCTTCATGTTAGATTGGTTTTCTACCTTCTTACAAGGACCAGCCCTTATTTTGTACTATGCTTTAGACAAGACTAAGAAGACTAGTTGGTTGGAGTTGTCTAAAGCTTTTATAGAGCAGTTCTCATTCAATTCAATGATGAATGTGGGACTGAGGGAGTTGGAAAACATTACACAAAATTAGGACGAATCATTTTTCGAATATTTGAACCGCTGGAGAAAGAAGTTAATCTTGATAAGAAACAAGCTGGATGAACAAGAATTGATTAAGATTTTTATCCGGGGTACTTTACCTCCTTTCAAAAACAAAATGTATTATATAACTTTGAGAGACTTCTCAGAAGTATATAGAATGGGAATTAGTATTGAAGATCGCCTGATGGAGGTAAGGAAAGCGAATGCAAAAAAATTGGGTCAAGAAACAGTTGGGGTGGTGGCAGTTATTGTAGTTCAAAGCAAAGTGGATCCTTTGGTTCTAGCAATTCTAAAACAGAGGGTAATCAAAATTTCAACCTTCTAAGATATGCTTCGGAAAGAAGGTTTTCCAACTTCAGCATGCCGTTTTCGAAAGTTCTGGAAAGATGTGTTAAAAGGGGTTTGCTACAACCGTTGGAGCCTAAACCTCTTCCGAATCCATTACCTGCCAGGTTTAATTCCCGAGCATACTGTAATTTCTATCAGAGTAAAGGTCATGATACGAATAGTTGCAAACGCCTAAGGCACGAAATTCAAGAACTGATTGAACAAGGTAAGATTCTTGATCCTGAAAGCAGCCAATCGAGCACCATAAGAAACCCACTACCAAATTTTTCCCTTAATGGTATTTATGCAATTGAGGAATACAAATCTAAAGAAGAAATCCTATTTGAGATTGAGTAAGAAGAAATCAGAGGATCAAACTTGGATTTTAAGTTGTTTAGCAAGAATGAAGTTATGCTTGAGAAGACGATTGTTAAAGAAGTTTTGGTTACAATTTTTTGGGGCAGTGACATCGAAGAGGAGTCTCAGGAAGAATTAGAAGTCAAAGTTCAAGCTAATTTGGCTAAAACTCCGTAGGGTGTGTAGGAAATATAGAAAGAGAAAGAGAGAGATGAATGAGTCGACCAAATGGGAAGTACACAGATTGTCCCAAAATTTTGGGGTGATGAAAGTGAAGAAGAATCTCTTCAGAGCTTGACCCGTAGTGGTCGAGTTTTCAAGCCATCTGACTTAAGTGTAGATAAGGGTAAAAGCAAGACAACAGGGGAATCATGCAAGGAAAATGAGAGGAATGAAGAAGAAAATAGAAAGAGCAGTGCTGAAAAAGAAGATCACAAGAGAGAAAAGAATATGGTAATTGCTGAAGGAATTAACGAAAAGAGGTTTGATCAAAAGATCCCGGAAGGTACTAATATTGACTCGGTACTGAAGCAATTGAAAAGAACAAGAGCAAATTTAACCATTTAGGATCTAATTATGGCTTCAAAATGTCATAGAGAAGCTTTGTTGCGGGCTTTAGCTACTGTTAGAGTGTTAACTGAAGTGACCACGGAGGATTTAGTAGCTTTAATTCAAAAGCCGTAACTGGAAATTGTTTTTTTTTTTTGACAAGGATCTTACACCAAAAGGGAGAAACCATACCAGGCCTCTTTTTATGTAGGCAGAAATTAATGGGCACTTAACCAGGAATGTGATAGTGGATGACGGTTCTACCTTAAATGTCTGTCATTTGAAGCTATTGTCAAAATTTAAAATTGAAGCATCATAGTTAGAGCCTTCCACTATGATTATCAAAGCTTATGATAACACAAAGAGGGGTGTGGAGGGAAATTTCTTGGCAAAGATTAAAGTGGGGCCAATTGAGAGCATTATTGATGTAACTTATTAGACATCCTGGCTACCTTCGCTATGCTACTCGATAGGCCTTGGTTCCATCCGTTTGGTGGAGTGCCTTCGATATTGCACAGGAAAATTAAATTTCCTTTTGAGAATGAAGTAATTACAGTCTGTGTGCATGAGGAAGCAGATGTTGCTTTGTTAGGAGAAAGCGAAATGCAAATGCCAATGAGTGGTTTCAGGTGGCTCTGCTGGATCTGGATAACAAAGGAGAGAAGATAATGCGGAAGTTTAATTACAAGAGAGGTGACAGGTTAGGAAAGTATGGCCAAGGAATTAAAGAACCAATTTCCACTTATCAAATGGTGGAGAAAAGAGCCGGGCTCGGGTACAATGGGGGTCGTAAAGCTTTGAATGATATTCAGGAGCCGAAATTTGAGAAAGGCCTCAACAGACAATTTTTTACTCCAGCTGCATATGAAGACTTCCAAGTTAATGGGAAAGTTTATCCAGGCCTGAGAGTATTTATGGCAAACTTTGAAGACACAATTCTTTATTCCTCTTCATCTTCTGAAGACTCCACAAAAGGGCTTAACAAAATGAAAGAACTCTCTCAACCAACTCCTGCTTTGAAAAAGTTAGTTCAAGAATTTGAAGACCTTCTGGGAATCGGGGGTCAAGCTCAACAAGCAGTAGCACAAGAACTGACAAAGGAAGAAGCTGAAAAAAGGCACTGGTGAATGAAGTCCTCATTGAAGCTGGCCAAGAGATCATCTAGAAAGCAGCAGACATGGTGGTTGAAAAAACGCTGAGCATTGAAGACATTGTCTTAGAGATGGAATCAAGTGAAGCAGTTGAATCCGGCAAGAAGGACACATCACCAAAACCAGAAGAAGAGATTGTTGAACCAGTCGTTTGTGAGATCAAAGAATGCATTGATCAATTATTTGAAGAAGAGTTTTCTTATGATTTGTTTTATAATCTTAATGAATCTGTCTTTGAGAACAATTTTAGTGGTATGCCACTGCTTTTTAATAATATTGATGTGAACTTTGCTTACTTGTGTGATCTTTTTCTTCATGATTCTTTGCATCTTTCCAATCATTTCATGCATATCTTTGACATTAATGCATCACATTGTATTAAATGTAATTTAAGCACGGCTGAAAACCCTAAAACTATAGAAATCGGATCAGACTTAAGAACCGATATTGTAGAAAATCTTAAAGCTTGCTTAAAGAAGAATATGAAAGCCTTTGCATGGTGTTATGAAGACATGCCGGGAATTGACAGATCAATAGCCGAGCACTTCATTCCGACAGATTTAGATAAGAATCTGATAAAACAAAAGAGTAGAAGAATAAGGCCAGAATGGGCAGAAAAGATTAAAGCAGAGATCACTAAGTAGTTAGAGGTTGGATTTTTAGAAGTAATGCATTATCCCGAATGGTTGGCTAATATTGTTCCAGTTCTGAAGAAAGATGGAAGAGTTTAAATGTGCGTAGATTATAGGGATTTGAACAAAGCTTCACCCAAAAATGACTTCCCGCTTCCTCATATTGATGTATTGATAGATAATGCGGCAGGCAAGAGTTGCTATTTAATTATGGATGGCTTTTCTGGGTATAATTAGATCAAGATGGCGATAAGGGATAGAGAAAAAATGGCTTTCATTACGGAGTTTGGTACCTTTTGTTATAAGGTAATGCCGTTTGGTTTGAAGAATGCCAGAGCAACGTACCAGAGGATGGCCACCACATTTTTTCATGATATGATCCATAAGGAGCTAGAAGTGTATATTGACGATATGGTGATCATGACCAACACCCTAGAAGAGCATGTGGCTGCCCTTGATAGATTTACGGAATGACTCATCAAGTATAATTTGAGGTTGAATCCCAATAAATGCATATTCGGAGCAACTTCTAGAAAACTACTTGGTTTGATGGTAGGCCTTGAAGGCATCAGGATCGATCCTGATAAAATAAAGGCTATTCAAGAAATGGAGCCTCCAAGAACTGAAAAGCAAGTAAGAAGTTTTATTAGAAAGATAAAATATATCAACCGGTTCATTGCTAAACAGTCAGTCATATGTGAACCAATTTTTTGATTGTTAAAGAAGAACCAGCCTGTAAGATGGAATCGAGAATGTTAAGAAGAACCAATTTTTTGATTGTTAAAGAAGAACTAGCCTGTAAGATGGAATTGAGAATGTTAAGAAGAATTTGAGAAAGTTAAAACCTATCTCTCTAACCCATCTTGTTAAGCCCTCCTAAACCAGGAAAACCTTTTGTATTGTACATGTCAGTAGAGGATTTAGGAGTGGTAGCTATGCTAGCAGAAGCGGATGAATCTGGAGCTAAAAATGCCATTTACTACATCAGTTTGAAGTTATTGCTGACAGAGGTGAAGTATAGTTTGATCAAAAAGACATGTTTGACAGTGGTTTGGGCTATCAAGAAGCTACAACATTACTTTAAGTCTTACAAGGTTACCATAGTGTTAAAAATGGATCCAATTCAGTATTTGTATAAGACGCCAAGTTGGCAGGAAAACTTTTGAGATGGCTGATTTTAATGTCTAAATTTGACATAGAATTTTTCACAAAAAAAGACAGTAAAAGGTAGAGTAGTAGCAGAATTCTTAGAAGAAAATCCGATGGAGGGAACAGATTAGTGGAAGTTAACTTTCCCAGATGAGCACTTGATGAATGTACAAAGTGAGGCGTGGAAGTTATTCTTTGATGGTTCAGCAAACAGAAATGAAGCTGGTGCAGGGATGGTCATTGAAACTCCTAATGGTGAAATTATTACAATTTGCAAAAAGCTGATGTTCCCAGTAACAAATAATATGGCAGAGTACTAAGCATGCATATTAGGGTTGGATTCCTTAATCGCAGCTGGTGCAAAAGTAGTGGAAGTGGTTAGAGATTCCAAACTCGTAATAGAACATGCTCGAGGCGAACAGGAAGTGAAAGAAGAGAAACTCAAGCCATACATGGAATGTCTTCTGCAGAAAGCTAGTCAATTCGAGAGTATTTCCTTCACACACACAGGAAGGACTAATAATAGAACTCGCAATGCACTAGCCAATCTGGCTTCAGCTTGGAGGATCTCAGCAAGCTGCCAAAGAAGCCATTTGTCATAACTTCAAGAAATGTACCCTGTTATTCATAATGTTACATAAATCAGGTTGAGGATGATGAACAACCTTGGTCTTATGATCTGGTTGAATTCATGAAAGATGGAACTTTTTCCGAAGATGCTTCGAAGGTGGATAGGATGACTTTTAGAAAAATGGCCAAGAATTATGTGCTGGTTGGAGATTTGTTATATAGGAGATCTTAGGATGGAATGTTGTTGAGATGCGTATCTATAAAAGAAGGTGTTGATATCATGGAGAAAGTACATGAAGGTGTCTGTGGAACCCATCTAAGTTGGAAGTTTTTGGCAAGAAAAATCCTATGAAAAGGGTATTTCTGGGTTTCGATGGAGAGGGATTGTATAGTTTATGTAAGGAGATGCTTGGAATGCCAAATGCACGGGAATCTTAGTCATCTACCTGTGTCAAAGCTACATCCAACAGCTAATTCATGGTCGTTTTCAACTTGAGGTATCGATATAATTGGGAAAATCAATCCATCGGCGTCCAATGGACATGAGTTCATCGTGGTTGCAGTCGATTATTTCTCTAGATGGATTGAAGCACAATCCTTTAAGAAGTTAGGAGCAAAGCAGATGGCAAGATTTATGGAGAGAACTTTATTTTGTCGTTATGGGGTTCCACATCATGTAGTGACTGATAATGTAGTTCAATTTCAAGGAGAAGTGGAGGAGTTGTTGAAAAGATATAAGGTTAAACATCATACATCTTCTCCTTATAGACCTCAAGCAAATGGAGCAGTGGAAGCCGCGAATAAGGAAATCAAGAGAATCTTGCAGAAGTTGACAAAAACTTACAGAGATTGAGCCGAAAAATTGCCTTTTGTTCTATGGGGGCATCACACAACAACGAAGACAGTCAATGGAGCTTCTTTATATGAAGGGTGTATGGAATGGAGGAAGTATTACCCATCGATATGGAGAAACAAACCTTTCGAGTTTGGGCTGAAGCAGGAATCTTGGAACTAGAATGGATGCAGAAGAGGTATGAAGATTTGGCTCTATTGGATGGGAAGCGATTGGATGCGAGGTTTCAAGACCAGTTGCATAAGAAAAGAATGGCTCGTTTCTACAATAAACAAGTTGATCCGAGAGCATTGAAACCAGGAGATCTTGTCTTGAAGCAGATGAGACCAGGGGTGTATCATTTGGGTGGAAAATTCAAGCCTAACTAGGAAGGCTCATTCATGGTCAAGAAAGTATTTTTTAAAGGAGGTGTGCGGCTCTCAGATTTAGAAGGGAATGAGTAAGCTCAGCTGATTAATGCAGACAGGCTTAAATGATTCTTTATTAAGATGACGATTAAAAAATAAAAAGAAAGAAAGAATTAGAAAAAATCATCATTAAAAATAAAATGAAAAGGGTAGAAAAAGCTGATAGTCAGCCTGTGCTTATGTTAAATTTATTTTGAAGCTCTGCAGTTATGTTTTTGATGTGACTGTAAATGATTTGAAATTTGAATAAAAGAAACATTTGAAAAACATTCACATATGTTTGTCAAGGTTTATTATCAGCATTATTTTTCAGAATTCCTTTTCTGATTGTGTTTGCAATTGTAATGATGAATGTTGAATGTACATTATGAACTTTTTCTCAAAGTCAATGCTATCTCCAACCAATAAGTTTTTAATCATCCTTTGCTAATGAAAACGTAGGGTCGAATACAAAAGTTTTATGTGTGAGGTGTCTATTTTTGAAAAGCTAAGAGTTAAAGTGATTCATACAAATAGATGAAATGAAAACGCTAAGAGGAATTGAAGATTCTTATGATTGATTTGGCTAAATCTCAAACGATTGTTTTTCTAACCTTGCTCGGCATGGAGCCAATCCTGGAAGAGTTGTCGGAGACATATGCTTTAGGAAACAAAAAATACATGCATACATGAATAACCCCCATGAATCCTACATTTTGTTGTTTGAATTTTCAGGAATAAAACAAAGAGCAAGTGCTACTTTATTCAAAGTTCAGAAAAGGTCATATATACTTTGAAGATGATAGAAAGCACCCACAAAGAAAAGGAAAACAAAGCAACACAACACACAAAACAAAATAAGCAGAAAGGGAAAGAAAGTCAAGTAAAACACACATTGGATAGGACCAGCTGAACCATTCATCTGAAATCTGAGATTACTCTTCTTAAGTTTGAAGCCACTCAACATAGCCGGGTATTATTGGAATTCTGCGCAGGGGTGTAACTTGAGATTTGACCCCTGTGGACCATCTTGTTTCAAACCGCTCAATCAGACGATATAAGTGAGGGCTAACTTGGAAGTTGTGCAGAATTGGGATACCTTGGGTTTGTCCAAATTGTCTCCTGAGACGATCGGGGAAGTAAGCCATAGAATGACTCAAGCTGCAATAGATCACATAACGAACCAGATGTGTCTTAACGGTCATCATGGTTAGACGCCAACAGGGACAAAATCCATCGTATGGATTGAGCGTTGGCAAAGCTTATGATCTGTTGTTTTCCAGTTTTTGTGAAAGTTCATCAACAATCGACACCGTTGAAAATGGTTGGATCTGTAACGTCTGATTTGAGCGTCGGGCACAGGAGCAACCAATCCCAATTTCTCATATGCCCATACCTATAAGAGAAGAGTAGTTAGATCATGGTGCACAGCTGAAAATCACAGAAATGGACAATAAAATACCTGCAAAAGAATGGGACAACCCTTGAGAGGGATATTCATGTCTGGATAGACAGCAACATCATTCACCCAATTTATGGTTTCTCCTAGAATAAGGAGGTGTGGAGTTCTGTTCCCAAGAGCAATTTGTCGAGCTACGAACAAGAGATAAATGTTACCATAACCATCGATAGGGCTCACCAATTCGAAGACATTAAGAACAAGATACACAAACAATGACTCCATTGGGGTGACCCATCGTTATATTATGCCCATTGTAGGAAAGGAGCCAAAGGGATGTTATGTTGATAGGGCATATTGTCATCCGGAAATATTTGAATAGGGGATTCTCAGAGATGAATTTTGTTGGTAGCTGTTGACGCTGGAGGCAAAGCTGGGAATTCATCTTCCTAAGGGTGATAGTCAATTATTGCACATAATTCCTCATACATGGGTGAAATCTCGCAGTCTAGAAAGCGGAACAACATGCTTCTAGAGCAGAAGCAAAAGATGAGCCAGTGAAGAAAAGGTAGATTCAAAGGAAGTTGAAAGTAGGCCAGAATCCAGCGGAAACAGCTTAAGCGGCTAGAGCGCCAAGTGTCGTCAATGAAGGTGTGCAGAATAGCAAGCAAGTATTTTTGGTAATCCATTAGATGAATAGATTGCAAATAGAAGAGAAAAGCAAAAGGGAATTGAATGCAATCAAACAGTTGTAGTGAAGTAGAATGAAGAGAATGGTTGCTATTAACCATCTATTTATAGAGAAATGAATCAATGAGATGGAGTTCAAACACTTGAGGAATCTCAAATGTGATGATAAACAAAGAATGTTTTTTTTAAATGTGGGACTACGTTCATAGCATACGGGCCATGGGAATTAGTGAAAAGTAATGCAAGTATAGCATTATTTAGGGCTGTAACCGAGATATCAGATTATTGAAGAAGCCTCGCGTGGCTGGGGTACTCTGATAGATATTACAATTAAGGTGCACAATCAGGCAATTCATGCATCATTAACTTTTTGTGCAGGGGGCAATCTAGTGGATAATGAAGAATGATCCCAGTTGAAACAATGAAGCATCTGTGTTGAATTGTTGAACGTGGAGTAGCCATTTCTGGGAATGGTGGGACCCTCGGAGCCTTATCGGTAGATAAACATTTGAAGTATGATTTGTTCATAATGGAGAAGCCATTTTCAAGAATGGTGGGATCTCTGCATCCTTATCGTCAGATAAGCATTGAATTTGGATTCGTTGAACGTGGGGAGCCATTTCCAGGAATGGTGGGACCTTCGGAGCCATATCGGTAGATAAGCATTTGAAGTATGATTTATTTATAGCGGAGAATCCATTTTCAAGAATGGTGGATCTGTGTAGTCTTATCGTTAGATAAGCATTGAATTTGGATTCGTTGAACATAGAGGAGCCATTTCCAGGAATGGTGGGACCTTCGGAGCCTTATCGGTAGATAAGTATTTAAAGTATAATTTTTTCATAGTGGAGAAGCCATTTTCAGGAATGGTAGGATCTCTAAAGCCTTATTGTCAGATAAACATTGAATTTGGATTCGTTGAACGTGGAGCAGCCATTTCCAGGAATGGTGGGACATTCAGAGCCTTATCGGTAGATAAGTATTTGAAGTATGATTTGTTCATAATAGAGAAGCCATTTTCAGGAATGGTGTGATCTCTGAAGCCTTATCGTCAGATAAGCATTGAATTTGGATTCGTTGAACGTGAAGGAGCCATTTCTAGGAATGGTGGGACCTTCTGAGCCTTATCGTTAGATAAGCATTTCAAATATGATTTGTTCATAGTGGACAAGCCATTTTCAGGAATGGTGGGAACTCTAGGGCCTTATCGTCAGATAAGCATTGAATTTTGATTCGTTGAATGTGAAGGAACCATTTCCAGAAATGGTGGGACCTTCGGAGCCTTACTAGTACATAAGTATTTGTAGTATGATTTGTTCATATTGGAGAAGCCATTTTCAGGAATGGTAGGATCTCTGGAGCCTTATCCTCAGATAAGCATTGAATTTGGATTCGTTGAACGTGGAGGAGCCATTTCCAAGAATGGTGGGACATTCGGAGCCTTATCGGTAGGTAAGCATTTGAAGTATGATTTGTTCATAATGGAGAAGCCATTTACAGGAATGGTGGAATCTCTCAAGCCTTATCGTCAGATAAGCATTGAATTTGAATACGTTGAACGTGGAGGAGCCATTGTTAGGAATGGTGGAACCTTCAGAGCCTTATTGTTAGATAAGCATTTGAAGTATGATTTCTTCATAGTGGAGAAGCCATTTTAGGATTGGTGGGATCTCTGGAGCCTTATCGTCAGATAAGCATTGAATTTGGATTCGTTGAACTTGGAGGAGCCATTTCCAACAATGGTGGGACCTTCTAAGTCTTATCGGTAGATAAGCATTTGAAGTATGATTTATCATAGTGGAGAGGCCATTTTTAGGAATGGTGGGATCTCTTGAGTCTTATCGTCAGTTAAGCATTGAATTTGGAGTCATTGAACATGGAGGAGCCATTTTCAAGAATGGCTTGACTTTCGGAACCTTATCAATAGATAAGCATTTGAAGTTTGATTTGTTGATAGTGGAGACGCCATTTTAAGGAATAGTGAGCTCTCTGTAGCCTTATCGTGAGATAATCACTTGAATCCAAATTCGGTTGTTCATGAGGAGCTATTTTCAATTAGGAATAGTGCGACCTTCGGAGCCTTAACGTGATATAAGCACTTGAATCCAAATTCGATTGACAGTAGAGGAGCTATTTCCAATTAGGAATACTAGGTCCTCTGGAGCCTTATTGTGAGATAAGCACTTGCATCCAAATTCGGTTGATCGTGGAGGAGCTATTTCCAATTAGGAATAGTGGGACCTTCGGAGCCTTATTGTGAGATAAGCACTTGAATCTCAATCTGTTGATCGTGGAGGGGCAATTTTCAGAAGTGGTTGTGACCTCTGGAGCCTTATCGTGAGATAAGCACTTGAATCCAAATTCTGTTGATCGTGGAGGGGCCATTTTCAAAAATGGTTGGGACCTCTGGAACCTTATCGTGAGATAAGCACTTGAATGCAAATTCGGTTGATAATGGGGGGCCATTTTCAGGAGTGGTTGGGATCTCTGGAGCCTTATTGTGAGATAAGTACAAGAATTTAAATTTGTTGATCGTGGAGGGGCCGTTTTCAAGAATTGTTGGGACCTCTAGAGCCTTATCGGAGATAAGCACCGTTGATCATTATCAAACATCAGTCAGGAGTGGTGGAATCGCTTTCAAATTCAACCATACCCCCAGGTAAGTATCTCTTCCTTAGAGTCAATTGTTACTTTGATAAAATTTCTGTGAAACACAAATTATATCAAAGTGGGGGCAAACTGTTGATGCTTAATTTTTGCCCCAAAAAGTACCTATGATGATAATATGCCTAAAGCTCGATGAGATCTCTAGAAGTTCCAAACAGCTCAGTTCTTTTCTGCTCTTAGAATATTTCAAATTCTTTCTTACTTATGAAATATTTTAATGTTTTTAATTCAATTCAAAATTTCCTCTTTTTTCAAAAAATATATTTTAAGTCTTTTTATTATGTTTATTTTTAATTTTTAATTTGAAAAGAAATTTTAAAAAGAAAAGAAAAGAAAAAGAAATTTTAATTTTAATTGAATTGCAATTTTGATTAAATTTTAATATCATTTTGTTTTATTTTATTCTTAATTTAAAAATGGAAATATGTTTTAAAAAAATTCAATTTAGTTTTAATTTCAAATTTTAAAGAAAAATAAAATTAATGAAAGAAAGGGAGAAATTTGGAGAAAAAGAAGAAAAAGGATGAAATTGAAGAAGAATAAAAAAAAAGGAAGAATTAAGAGAATGAGGGACTTAATTGAAAGAGGGAAGAAAGAATGAGGGGTAAAAACAGGATTCTGGAAATTGGAAGGGTGGAAATAGAAGGATTGGAATTGAGAAGGTAAAACGGTAACGTTAAAATAAAAACGGCATTATTTAGATGAGTAGGGAAGCAAAAAAAAAAATGTCGCGTTTTAGCATGAAACGCCGTATTTCACATCAAAACGCAGAAGTGTGTGGTAAAACACAGAGAAAGCCTTCGTTTTCAATTAGGAACGAATCAAAAAGAGGAGAAAAAGGAATTAGGGATTTCGGTAATTGAAATCGAGAAGAGAAGTAGTAGAAATTAGGTCCAAAAATGAAATTGAAGACGAAGGAGAGCAGTGAACAGTAAAGGCGAGAGAGGGAGTAAGAGACAAGAAGAATCGAAGTTCATAATTAGAGCATTGAAGAAGAAATTTGGACAACAATGAATCGTAATAGAAACAAAAAAGGAAAAAGAAAAAAGGAGAAGTTGCTGGAGCGTAACAGAATGGATGAAGACGTACAAGCACTCCGAAAAAGAAAGAGAGGACACCTAGAAGGTGGAGGGGAGTGTAGCTCCTAATTATAGAAGCTGGAGGGAGTCCAATGAGGGGGGAAGAGCCATCAAGAATGAAGTCCGGGGAAACTTTTCTGAAAAGGTCTCTGTAACATCCTCTACTTACACTCTTACGTCATAAAACATGCTATATTATTTTTTTTAAACACATATAACATGTTGCATTCTCTTCTTAAATCTGTTAATGTCTTTAATATACATAACACATACATGAACATGTCATTCACATCACCCATGTTTAGTATATGGCCTCTCTATTAAACATATATTAAACTATAATAACATATGTAATCATGTCATTCAAATCATGCATGTATATCATATGACATCTCTTCTCCTTTACCTTTATCTGTTGTTAAACATGTAATTCTTTATACTATAAGCATATACAAACATAACATGCTTTACATATATCAAAACATTCATCATATGTCACAAAATCATGTTTATACTATAACTCTCCACAAAGATCTACTATATGAGCAACATAGACATTTAAGCACTTTTAACATATAATATCTCTACATGGAATGCAATGACATTCACCATGCATATGTCATGCCATACCTTATGTACTATAATATATATATTATTTTAGTCAAGAGCATTATTAATAGATTACAAACCATATGACAAATAACATCTATATGATAAGATGATTCTAATAATGAAATGCAAGAGAGAGAGATCCTAAGCTTCGGCTGACCGACCCAGAGGTAGGATGACAGAACTGACGCTGTCAGTTGCTCTAAGAGAAACCTGTCATAGGACTCATCTTCCAAAACTCCTCTTATCCAAATAATCACAGATATTATCATCTGTGTTACTTTACATATCCATATAAGTCCTTACACAATTATATACAAGTGTAAACATAGCATATAAAGCAATATAATCAAAACATATCAATAAAACCATCTTTATCATATAAGTCATCTCTGTCATATAGTCATCTCTATCATATAATCATCTCTGTCATATAAACATCTCTATCATATAATCATCTCTGTAATATAAACATCTTTATCATATAATCATCTCTGTTATATAAACATCTCTATCATATAATCATCTCTGTCATATAAACATCTCTATCATATAATCATCTCTGTCATATAAACATCTCTATCATATAATCATCTCTGTCATATAAACATCTCTATCATATAACCATCTCTATCATATAAACATCTCTAACATATAATCATCTCTGTCATATAAACATCTCTAACATATAATCATCTCTGTCATATAAACATCTCTATCACAATCATCTCTGTATATAAACATCTCTATCATATAATCATCTCTGTATGCATAAAATGCTATATGTCATGTTTTCTCTGTTCTTTAGTTGTGATTTATCAGCCAAGTGTTGCCCCGAGAATTTCTCCTCTGTCGGTTCTCTAGCTGGATCCAGCAAATGAGGAAGACCAGAAAAACATCGGCCAAACCTCTCTCTGTAAGATCCGAAGATCATTTCTGTAAGATCCAAAGATCATCTCTGTAGCATATAAGACCCGTAGGTCTTTCTATATCATATAAGCCCATAGGCATCTCTGTAAAAACCCTTAGGTTTTTCCTGGTGAAATTTGCACACACTGGCTTCGATAATCACAATGCCTGTAATTAAGTTCTGTGGAAATGCATTTATGCAATATATATATTTTATGGCAATATCTCTCATATAAACATGTAGCCGAGCTTCAATACCGGTGAAAGCAACATATAAATATATCTCTATATCAGATCAAATAACTCGACTGGTCGGATTTCAGTACCGACTCAGGAACCACAAACAATACATTTAATATATCATATATCTCTGGTTGATCGGGCTTCATTACCGGTCCAAACAAATCAATATAACTATAACCATTCACTTTTCATATATCACAGTTGACTGGCTTTAATACCAGTCCAAATCATTCAATAAAACATATCATCTCTTTTTCATATATCAAAGATGGCCGGATTTCAATACCGGTCCAAACAGTTCATATATAGCATATATAGCAATATCACATGTCAATTATCTAAGTAAGTGGTTTAACACTTACCTTACTGCTGTGAGCTCGGTTGGGTCTCGGGTAATTCACCCCGCCCTGCTCGGGGACTCGATGCTCCTATAATGCATAATATAGCAACCAAGTTCAACAAATCAACTCTGGACCCATATAAGCTATGATGCATGCTTTAATATTTAATTCTCTGATTTAATTGAGTTTTAATTTCAATCCGATTAATTTTCTATAATTTAAAACTTAATCTCTAAAAATCTCT
>CANUEY010184663.1:0-12088 GCA_948099555.1 Croton setiger
TATATGTGATTTGGTGTATGTATGTATATGTATATTTATATGTATATGTATGGGAAACAAAATTAGTAGTAACGTCACCCGACGTATGATAAAAAAAAAAGGCCTGTTTTATGACATAGGAATATAGAATGAGGTGTTACATTTAAACCTGTTCAATCTCTCATAATATCATATAGCCGGATTTCAGTACCGGTGATAAGATCGGATAAAAATTTATCTAGATCAAACAACTCAACTGGTCGGATTTCAGTACCGACTCAGGAACCACAAACAAATCAAATCATATCTCAAATATCTCAATTTGACTGGGCTTCATACCGGTCCAAACAATTCAATATAGCAATATCACAATTCATATCCCTAAGTGGTTTAACACTTACCTCACTGCTGTGAGCTCAGTGGGGCTGCGGGCTGCTTACCCCGTGCCGCTCTCGAACTCGATGCTTCTATAATGCATAACATAGCAACCATATTTAACTAAACAACTCGGAAACACATATAAGCTATGATGTATGCTTTAATGTTTAATTCTCTAATTTATTAATGTTTCAACTTTCAAATCAACCAATTTTCTATCGTTTAAAATCATAACCTTAAAAATCACTGCTTTAAAATCACTATATGTCAATATAAAAATAATTGACAAACTCAATTTATCATATAATAATTATAATTAAACATAATTATAATTATTAAAACCAATTCCAAGTTTAAATAAACCATATAAATAATAACATCCAATTTCATATTTAAATTCTTTAGCTACACACTTTCAATCTGAATTTTCAACCTTAAAACAATCTCAAAATGAATTTCTGATGTCAGAAACGGATTCAGGACGTCGAAATTAGGTTGGAAGGGCTAAAACATAATTTATAAAAGTTTCCGGGCCTAAAGTGTAATTATTAAAAATTGAGGGACCAAAATGTAATTTGCCAAAATTACATATTTCTGCCCAGGAGGGCTGTTTTGCACAAAAAGTAACTACAGGGGCTAAATCATAATTTTCCATAATTAAATTTGCAGGACTAAATTGAAAACTATGTAAAAATTACTCTGCTGGACTTAAATGCATAAATAATTTAAGTTCAGGGGTTAAAACAAAGTTAAAATGAAATCCAGGCACCAAAACTGTAATTTTCCAGTCCCCCGCAGCATCCCTCCTAGCCGCGCTGTGACGCACCGCTTAAATTTTGCCCGAAATCCGCAGAGGTTCAGTACCCAACCTCCCCGAATCAACCGGAAGTGTCTACAATGGTCTGGAAGAGTCCGAAACTCTCTAGAAATATGTGGGACTTGATGGAGAAGCTTGGAAGGTTCCAGAATATTATAGATACTTCTACCTCTTGTAAATATCTTAAGCTCCTATGTAGAATATCCTAGATATGTGTAGAATATTCTAGATGTTCTCTAGTATTAAGGAGGTGGAGAAGTATAAATACCCCTCCTTCCCATTCATTTTACACACTCAAGAAGTGAGATGCCTTGTAAGCTTTAGAAAGAATAATACAAAGTTTCTTTCTTTGAATCCGAGTTCCTTCGTTCATACTTAGCTTTCTATATTCTGCTAAGTTCGAGAGTAGGCTGACTAGCAACTTAGAGAAGAAGTTTGCTAGGCCGCACGGTTCGTTGGAATTGCGACCAAGTCCGTGACACCATGCACCCATTATCGTCTCTCCTTTTGCTTTTACTTTTACATCACTCCATTTCCTTTCATCATTTTCTCATCTTCCCACTACCAAACCAATAACTTTAATATGTTTTTCTAATTTCAATAGACTCCCGATTTGTATTGTTTTAGTATACAGTCAGATATGACATGTATATTCCCTTCTTTACAGAACAAATTTTACAATTTCAGAACCAAACACAAGGCCCGTAAATCAATGTTGTATGAACAATTTTTTTTTTTCTTTGCAAAAAGGACGAGGTTATCGTAGGTCAATAACATCAAACTTTAGGTTGGGATTCATATAGACATCTGTACAGGTGTTGTAAATTGGCCCACCATCTGGAGGTTGATTATGTGGATGAAATCCACGTTGCTGGCACTGTCTTATGACCGACATCCCACCAGGGCTTGTCAACCGGAAAATCCCATGCTTTCTGCAAACCCACCGAATAATTAAGCTCTATGTACCGGCAAAAGGTGGAAGTTTACTAAAACAAAAGTTACCTCGAAGAATCTCTTGGTGCCATTACAATGGCAACAGCTTCTGGCAACATAATCTGCAGAAATAAAAATTGTCAACAATATAAAAAATGGTCTGACATATCTAAAATATGAAAACAACCAAAAGGAAACTGGACGAGGATGAAAAATGGCTGCTGCAATTTTCTAATAAAAATAAAATAAAATCAAGCCAAAAACTGCGTACAAACGAAAACTGCTGAATGTAAGGTTCATGATATTGTCAAAAAACCTTCGTACAACCAGAGATCATTTGAGATAGCACCTTTATTTTTGCTCTTTATTCTACTTATTAAGCTACCACAAGTGATTATTCATTATAAAACATGGCAGTTTCTGGTTGTAAGTTCACCATAGATGTATCTCCCACCTAAGTATTACTCAGCCACTTAAAAACAAAAAACTGAAACATGAAGTAATATGACTTCCTCTAAATTTAGAATGAATCATAAAATAACAGTAATCATCGATCACCTGATAGGAATAATGGGTATGAAGATCAATTGATGACATGAAACAAGACTGCGTCGGATGTGTCTGGAATTCGCAACATAAGGAAAAAATAATTAGTCCAAAGAAAAGCTAAATTGAGAAAAATATATAAATACAAAATTCTTCCAGTAAAAAAAAGATGAACAATTGATGACAATTTGTTTGCTCAAGAGTTCAGCAATTGGTAAGCAACCTCAGGATTAATAAACATGCAAACATGACTTCTCATATGATTAAATTAGAACAGCATAAATAAACCACAATATTCACGTTCACTGTAAATAAATACTTCGGAATTTTGGTTCTCAGAATCACATGTAAAAGAGTGGGGAGTATTTTTCTTCCCATCTGTGGGAGAAAGAAGTAGCCCTCCATCCACTCTGATTAGTGAATTTTTTGCTTACACAAACCCAAGGCTTCCTCAGGCATTACTACTTTCCCCCAAATATGGAACACACCTAAACAGCTCACCACCTGCTTACCCTTATCCTTATTAACACAGTAATTTTTCTTGTATAACATGGAACTTAATATAAACTGCTCCAGTTAACATCATTTTGCGGTCCATACCACACTCCTCTCATCCATCCACTCTTTCAAACAGGCAGATCCAAAGATATAACATTAGACAGCTAAACAATTGAGACAACTATCCCATAAAAACCTTAATTGTAGCCCCCTTTTCTGCTATCTATGACTTTCCTATGGTTTCCAGAAATTGCCATTTTCCCAGCTTATCAATGAGCTTTTCATATGAAACCGAAGTCACAGAAGTGATAACACAACAGCAGCTGTCATTTTTTTCATTCAGTATAATATCCCTCAATTAGTGACAAATATCACTATAAATGTTTGGTCCCTTTTAGTGATGTTTAACCAGAAATCTTCAGATTTAAAGTTAATCCAACAATCGAGATCCAATAATACAAAAGACCGGAAATCCTAGTGCAAAAAGAAATCATAATGGTTAAAGTGACAGAAACGGCAGCAAGTATGCGAGAAACTGAGAACTGGATCAGCATCAATGTACTTACTGAAGTTGCAGGAATATGGAAAATTTAGATTAGACAGAAACACACACATACAGAGAGGCAGATATATGCAGCACAAATGTCTACACTCTCAGTAAGCCATGGCAACTAAGTTTGGCTGTCCCATACCAAAGTGTAGTCACAACTCCAGTCATACCAGAGCTGACAGGAGAGCAGAAGAATCAATCAGACATAGGGCACTCACATGAATCCACCCAAGAGGAAATAGAGATTGTTTATCCTGCACTTCAAATATTTCCTCTTCATTTGTAGTCTGACACTGTAAGAAAGTATGCATTTAAATGGCAAGCAAAGCAACATATTTTATAAATCAAAACAAAAAACTATCCTCAGTGTATATATTATATACCGAATCTGATGTGGATTCCTGCTTTGGAATAATGAGAGCTGTAACATAGAACTTTCTGTTTTTCTACAAATGAAGATTAATTTAGTATCAGTGTTAGAATGGCCATGATAGAATAGTAGTTTAAGGATATCACTTATCAGCACTTACAAGGGAACCAGCTAGGACACCGCAAGTTTCTAAATGCTTATCAGTATTTGACTTGGCCAACTTCATGAAACTCTCCATCATTGTGGTAGACTGCAAAGAAAACAATAGTCAGATTAGAAGACCACAGCAATATTTCCTCCCTCTAACCATTGTTCTTGTCACACTCCACATTCCAACTTCTTAAGAGGACAATGCGTTCTTAAGCTCGGAGAATAAAGCTTATATAATTACACAGAAATACCCCTACGTCTTTTCTAACACTGATCTTGGATAAGCTTAACAGACAAATAGCAGGGTCCCCAGAAGTTAATGTTGAAGACAGAATAAATAACAATGAGAATATCCATCCTCAGCAAGTACCACAAAAAATACGGAATCACAATAAATTTGTAAAAAAAAAATGAAAAAAAAAAAAAGTGTCTTGAGGATCTTACAATGTGCAATTGCAGGGGAGATTCAGACCGAACATCACCAGGTGAGGAAACATCCATTTTATGTACAACTTCAGTAACTTGGGGGGACAATGAAGGGATTAAATCTTGCACTTCAGCAAGCACAGCTGGAGGAGAAGGTTGCCTAATCAAATCCATCTGAAGAGGGATTTCACTTGTCTCAAAGGAAATCATGGCACCAGGTTCTTCAGCATGACGCACCTGACTACCATCATTCCTAGAAGCAACTGGTTCTAAGCTTGATCTCTCAGGTTCCGTGCTGCCACTATCTGATTTTAAGGTTCCATTTTCTATCAACAGCTGTATTTTATTAGGTTCTGAAACGCTGTTGTTTGTTTTCTTTGTAATTGCATTTTCTGAAGATTGATGTAGGCTGTTTTCAGATGCAGTTTCACCCATCCAAATGAAGGAAAAATTACATAATTTTTTCAAGGAAGAAAGAAAAGCAAAATAATAATGAAACAATAATATAGCAGTTAGAATTTTCTTCAGAAGACCAAACTTGATATGCATCAAGCATATCTACAGAAAATGATTCCAAAGATATCATTTACTAATCCAATCATATCAGGCAAACTCTTGAAATCCCAAAAAAAAAAAAAAAAAAAAAACAATAAATGACTCCCAAAACCTAGAGATGAGTCAAACCTTGGGATTTCAACTGGAGTGAGGTCCACATTGCTTGGATACTGAACCTGCATTCACGTTGAATAGGTTAGCACAAGTTTTGCATGAAGAAACCAAAAACAAAGAGATGGAAAGCATCGTACTCGTTTATCACTCCTAGAAGGTTGCCAATGCCCATGAAGCCCATTTGGACCTAATATAGAATGTCTAGAGAGTGTCTCCTCCTTTGGACGTGGATAGGTTAAAGATCTGCAGGGATTGAGAAAAATTATAAACAAATTCAGGATAGCAAACCATATATGTTAGTAAAAATCAAATCATAATTGCTGCAGATACTGAAGTTGGTGAATTCATTCTCAACAGAGAGGCAGACAGAAGAAAATAATAAATCTCTCAAAAATTATATGCTCATTTCATGCCCTTCGCTAGAAAAGACGAGCTGTCCTTATCTCAATATCTCTTTTACAGAATTCACCTAATTAGGCCTCCTTCAAATGGTGAGCTTGGGAGGGTCAATCAAACTGCCAACTTATGAAACTTTTCTAGAATTTCAGAACGAAATCTATACATCCCAGAAAGATCCTAAAAATGACCGGCACTTTTTCATGAGATAAGCATAATCAAACGCCTTCTTGTAAAAATGAGGAATAAAACCCAGCAATTATTTTTCTGAAAATGCACTAGAAAAAGTTCACCAAATTGTTCAAACAAAGAATGGATTTTCTTTTCCAGCATTTCATGGAGAACAAGGAGCATAAGACAAAGGTAAGTCAGCAGTAAAATAGTGTGCATAAGTGGTTCATGAGGGGGGAGAAAGGCTGGATTGGTACCACAATTGGGTCAAAATATTTTAAAATAGTGTCAGTTGTCTGAGACAGCTTTTCCTAGATGTTTGACTGAAATTAATTCTCAATTATATTATTGATACCCCAGTAAAAGTTCAATTTTGTTAAGACATTAAACCCATTTAAATTAATAAACCTGATAAATAAGTTAAGTGACAGCAAGTAAAATTTACCCAATTCAAAATTAAACATATGCATCGCTTTTTGATGTCTCAATGGAAGTAATGTAAATGTGTGCAGAATATAGGGACTAAAGGAGATACAAGGTTTAGCGGCTGCAACCAAGGACATGGATGTCTTTAGACCTTTTGAAATGAAAGCGAAAGGGTAGGTAATATCAGGCTTTATAAGTTGTACTCCAACATGAAAAATTAAAGTAAACATGTCCTAGCCCATTGTTGACACTCAAATAAAAGGATTAAATATAAGATTCTATGCAGTTCTTCAAAGAAAAAACCGTTAATAAAGCATCAAAAGATAAGTTTCGTCGAGACCTAAGGAAAGAAAAAAAATAAATTTAGCGAAGCAAAAGCAATAAATGAAGATGCAAGTGGCATACTACAGAAGAGGAAGGAAACACCCTTGCATTTGAAGGAGAACCAAATCAACATATTGAAACACTTACATTCTCTGGAACTGCTCCTCCACAGGTCTAGCAGTAGGAAACTGCTGAGGTCTTGAACCCTGAGAAACAAAATGACATGTAGCTGGCATTAGTACCTGACAATCCATGATAGTAAGGAAACATAAATTTAACACAGTCCCCTAATACCCCACCACATCATGCAGATAAAGCAAAATTGTGCTCATTAATAATATCAGAAGAGAATTACTGCCTAGCAGTACAGCTAACAATAAATTGTTGAAACTAGCAAGAAGTAACTATCAATAATTCAATTCTTTAACAATACCTTTGCCACATTATAGCTCATCGAGGCTTTCTTATTAACTGAAGGCCACTCTAATGAATTATTTTGATGGAAAAAGCCACTTCCATTTACTTGCTGAGAATGTTTTCTGTTAAATTCATTGATCTTTTGCTGCACTTCTGGCTTCAAATTCTCCAACTCGATCACAGCATTCAATAATTTCTAAAGTAACTAAATAAAATCAATATGAACCCTAAAACTTGAAAAGTAAGTGCACTCTAATAAAGAGAAAACAAAAGGGAAAATCAAACAGATCATATTACCTTTTTCAAATGAACTTTCTTACTTTGGTGAGAAGCCCCATATTCTCGATGGCGTGGTATTGTTTCCGAGACCAAACTACATAAAATAAGCATAGCAATAGAAGTAAAAGAGGTAGTTGCTAAATCAACAATTTCATAGACACACGTCAATGCAAAATCAAATTTACACAGGAAGGAAGTTCCCCCATCCTTCTTGAAATTATATATCAACCCTCACAGCTCTTATTCTCACCTTGAAAACCTTAACAGCATAATATACAGATCTATAACATTCTTTTCTTCTCGAAAGATGTCAGCCTGCAATGTAAAAAGTGCAATAAAAATCAAATTAACAATTTTTAGAGCATTAATGCGCTCCAAAGGATATAGAAATTAGTGTAACATCATTGTTCAAGATAACTGAAAAAGTAGCAAAATAGTCAGATATGTAGAAAAATATCTGTGCATCTTGTTCATGACAACTATAAAGAGAAAGGTAAATATTAAATGTATCCCATCTCAATAGAAATGCTAAAAGCATAAACACACCAAAAGCAAATAAGCCAGAGACCACGCTCATATTCTAAGAGCAAAGGAAAGCAAACGAATGACTAAAACTTGTTTCAAATGTAAAGAAAAAGAAAAACCAAAGTGACAATAATACAGCATTTGTATTTCCAGACCACTTATAATGTCAGTTGAGCTGATATTGCAAGAAACTGTCCTTTCGAATCTATGATGTTTTCTGAAAATGACCCAGTTTTCAGAGATTAAAGAAAATAAAGTTCTCCAAACAGGCGATTTCAGACATTATAAAATTCCAATAATCAAAAAAGAATGCCAGGGTCTTGAAAATCAAAGAGAGAACAGTGGAGTGGGGTGGGATTGGTTGTGGGGGCGGGAGGTAAGGCAAGGGAATAGATGCCAGCAAAAGAGGGCTTATCCATTTAAACCATTTTTTGCTGCACATTAAATCCTAATCTCCATAAGTAAAATGCTCAATCTATCTCTGAAGTCCAAAAGCAATGAAACAAAACTACACTTACAACATAGGATAATTAAGTTCAAATCAGCTTCTAACCAAACAAATACCAAATTTGAAATAAATAAAAAAATGAGGAAGGCTTTAATTATTTTGAATAAAATCTTATTGTGGCCCAAAAAAAAAAATGCATAGGCACTTGAAGCAAGTTATGTTATATCAGATGTCACATGATAGAAACTTCGCAAGAGCCTGATGCAAGGTGAAGCAAAAACATAGATGAAAAGACTTAGGCCACCAGGAATTGATGTCTTCTAAACTGAGTTATAAAAGGAAGAGTGTGTGTCACTGATTTGGCTCTAAACTTCTCTATGGTTATTGTACCATGAAAGAAATGATGTTATGTTGTTTTGTGAAGCATCAATCTAGTATAGATTTGGGAGTTGTCGACCCTTGAGAGTAAATGCTTTACCTCAATTCAGGCATAGACATTCTCTTTTTACCATTTATATTTTTCAATAATGCTATTACTGTCACCCAAATAAGACCAATTGCAAATCAACAACTTTAGCCTTTAGCTAACCTCTCAAGTCCCTAAAATTCAAACAGAAGGAAATTGAAGCAGCAAACTGAAATGCCATCAGAATTACATGAAAAATAAAAAAAGCCACAACATAAATTTATCTTGATATGAATCAAGATATCTAAGGTAATTACTCAGAGATGAGAATATCGATGGTCACTTCTCATTTCTACATTTTAGGTTTAGCTGCAAAAGACCTAAATTATCAACTTCACGAAGGCAAAAGAAAAATGTAACAGAACTAAAAGAAACCTAGCCGTTCAAAACCATTCCACTTCAATTACACTATAATCAGAGCTTCCTAACCTAAAGATCGAAGTGTATAAACACGCCCGAGCCAAAAATTAAGAAATCGGCATAAACAAAATCAAGCAATAAATAGATAGATGGGAAGAAGACCTGTCTGAGAATATTATCAGCGATTCGGTAATAGTATCGGAGAGAAATCCTATTGTCAACGTCGAGTTTTTGAGCACTAGCGGCGATGTTTATTGTACCGGGAGTCGATGACGACCTCATTTTCTGTTTCTCCTTGATAATTTCCTGTCCGTTTCAATGTATTTTCTCGAGAACCAAGCGATAATCTGTTTCTCCAGTATCCGATCGGGGATTGTGTTAGTGGCCGGAGTTTGAAGGAAGATCGCCAATGGCTGGCTGGTTGGGGTGGACGAGCTACACGGGACGAGGACACGACAAAGAAAATGTCATTTTGGTTAGTGAGAAGGGTAAAACTGGAAATACACTCCACCAGGTTAAAGGTTCTGTTAATATATTGCGTTTTCTCGTCGGGTGTGACTATGATGATGTATTGGCACAAAGAAATTTGGTCTGCATGGCATGTGATTTCTCTGATTTAAAAGTTAAAACACACACTGCTAGGGTAGTACCTCCGTTTTTTACTCAAACAAGTGTGTATATTTTTTAGTTGGAGAGTTATGTTCGGATAATATTAGGAAAGGCAATTTAAAAAAAAAAAAAAACTTTTATAATAGGAAAAAATTGACACTTTTAGGAAACATGGTATCTAATGTGATTCAAGCTACCAGATTTCGGAGAACCCGTTTCTAACAAATTTTCTAGCGAGGCATTTTTTACTACTACTCAATAGAAACCGAATGGTTCTTATTAGATTCTAATTGAAATCACATCAGCGAAGCTTTAACGCACTGGAAAATTGAAGACAATTGGTCCTCCATCTTCACCAGCGAAGCTTTAACGCACCTTAAATGTTTCCTAGCCAAAAATCAACAAAAACAATTTGGAATCTCACCACCATCTTAAATATCAACATAAACCATAAAGAAAATGTCAAAAGATGGATAGAAATGATTGGAAAAGTATGGTTTCCGATTTTTCAAGCGGTGACAATTCGTAAGTTTAATCATCGATTTGGTTGTCTTCTGATGCTAATATGAGGATGTCGGATGATTCACCAGTGTGAAAGCTTTCGACTAATACCTTTCAATAGTCAGTCTGACGTTTTTGGAGGAGGAGGTGGCGGAAACTTAACACCGATTAATCATGCTGCTCTTTTTACAAAAATAAAAAGAATTTGAAGCTGAATTTATATATGTATCTCTTTTATAATAAGAGAAAATTTAATGGAGAAATTTCAATTATATGTCTCTTATCTTGATTTTGGGTTAATCTAGTTTCAAATCTCTTAGGTTTGCTTTCACTATTTAGATTATTCTATTCAATTTCTTATGAATATTTTGTTAACCTATAAAAATTAATGAACAATCCACTTAAACTTTTTTTTATCGCTATCTAATAAAATATTAAAATAAAAAAAAATAGAAACTCTCATCCAATAAAATATATTTTTTAATTTTTAATTAAGAAAATAACAAAAAATAAAAACTAATTGTTGGTTTCTTTTTTGGAGGTTCAAATCTTTGGCTGGCTAACAACTTATATGTGCGTGATGAGCGTGTCAGGAGTATAAATACACTAGCCGTAATATGCGCCCAAAGCATTCCTAAGAAAGTTCAGTGTTTAGATTATATTGATTATGTTTTCAACATAACTCAAATCAACCGGAGAACAATTGCATTTGTCTTTCCAGGATTAAATCAACCGGAAAGGAAGGATAATGCAAAAAGGTTGTTCCTGGACCGAAGAATCGACAGAAGTAGGTGATTACAAAGTTAATCTAGAGACGCACCTTTGGATGCTTGAGATACAGAAAGATGGTTGTAGGATTGAACTTGAGACAAATACAAACAAAAGACTTGATGAAGTTTGTAATTGTATTTGAGTTTGAATTTGATTTGATTTGAATTTGTGTTGAACTTGAGACAAACATATACAAAAGACTTGATGAAGATGATTAAAACGACAGCATAGTCTGTGTTTTGAGGTATCTTTCACTCAGAGTGTCTGAATTTTGTAAAATTACAAATTGGTTCCTAAAGTTCTAGGTTTATTCAATCAAGTCTCTCCAGAAATTTTGAATTCTTTTCAATTTAGTCTCTCCGGATTATTAACTTCTACAAATTATAATTTGGTCCTTAAAGTTTTGGAACGCATGCATTTGAGTTCTTCAAAACTTTTAATTATTTTCAATTAAGCCCCTCCGCATAATTGATTTATAGATATTGTAAATTGACCCCTGAACTCACTGCTGGACTTCAATTGAATCCTTGGAAACTTTAAAACTTATACAATTGAGTCCTTTTAGGTTTAATTTAGAATTTATTTTAAAATTGAACTAATTGGTCAATTAATCAAATTAAATTATGATAAGTATTGTCAAATACAATTAATATATGATAAATTGAGTTCAATTTAAACACCAATAACATTACTTGAATATTTTAAATATAGCAAATATATGTCGAAAGTCAAATTTTAAATGAAATAAAAATATTCTGAAAATATTATTAACATGATAAAAAGAGAATAAATATTAAATCATACATTCCATTTTATATGAAATATAAATGAGGAAATTAAAGATTAATATTGAATTATATAGGATCATCGAATATAGGAGGGAAGCAAGGGAAGCAACCCGAGCTTTGATTGCAGTTTTGATTCTTGAGATAAGTATAAATGTGACACCCCCGATTTAAATCCTAGGTCATTTTGACGTCACTACATATATTTTGTGCATTTTTGATTAAAATGCATTATAATTTGATATGATATATGATATGATAATTAAGTAAATGATTTGGATATGTTTTTAATAT
>CANUEY010184685.1:0-17048 GCA_948099555.1 Croton setiger
TATGATTGAAATGAGAAATGGTCATCTTTGTTGTGGGTGATCTTTGAGCCCCAATTCTAACTCCATTATTAACTCTTTACTTGTATATGATTTTCCTTTTGATAAAAAAAGATAGAGAAAAAAATAGTACTGAAAAATGATGGTGAGAAGCAAAACAAAAGCTTAAGCAAGGAAAAATAACAGAATTGAGAGGTGGTTGAGTTTAGTTTGTATAGATGAAAACGACACAAATCCATTGCTTCTTTTTCTTTAGGAAAAATGTCCTTTGCTTCTTAATGCTGTACTGTCATGATATTTTAAAAAAATATATATAAAAATTGAGAAACAGATGAAAATTCAGTTGAAAATTGCTTCTTTTCTCCACTATACACATGGACAGCAAAAAATGGCTCCTTGATCTTCTTATACAAATCTTTATTTATGCTTTTGTTTAATTTAATTTAATATCTTCTTTAATTGTCTTCTACATTTATTCATTAGTCTAACTTCTCTTCATTGGTTTGGGGTTGTTGAAGTTTTTTTTTGCAGAAGTGTTGATCAAATATGGTTGAGATTATTAGATTCTTATTGTTACACTAATATACAAAGCTTTTTCTTTTTCATGAGAATAATAATGAGTTTACATGCCAATTATGTGAAGTGTAATTATAAGATGCATATCCAAAACCAATAATTTTTACCTTTCTTAATTTTAATATATTAATTAACAATATCTTTAGTTAAATATATTTCAAATAACTGGTATTACATATTCTGTTTAATTCTAGTTCTAGGATTATATTAAGGATATATATGTTGTATTTTCTTTAACACTATCATTAGACTAGGCTTCTTGCTCAGTAGCTTTCTGTAGCTTTATTTTTTATTTTTCTTGGATTGGAGATTGGTTTTGATAATGAAATTGATCATTGTTTTATGCAATTTATTGTTTTTTCTATTGTAATTAAATATCTATATGGTGTGTGATAAATGATTATGAAATAGTGTGACTTTTGTATTGAAAACATGTTGCAAAACAGGTTAAAAATTGGTTGACAAACATTAAAAACTGGTTGAAAAATAGGTTTATAATAGGTTTACAAATTTTTGTTTTTCAGTTTCGGGTTCGGTTAACCGATTATTACAGCTCTTTTAAAACAGGTTTACAAAAATTTCAGTTAACCGGTTAACCGAAAAATTTCGGTATCGGTTTTCGGTTAACCAAAAAAAATTCGGTTTCGGTTACTCATTCAGAGAAATCGGTTAACCGAAAACCGACCGGTTCGGTTCGGTTAACCGATTTGCTCACCCCTAACTAGCAGTTCATCAACGGTTCTGGTTCAATATGGTTCACAATTCTGCCGGTTATTTTTTTTTTTAATTTTTTTAAAAAACAGTTAACCGGTGGTTCGTCGACGGTTCCGGTTCAATACGGTTCACAATTCGGAAATAGCTTGAACCTTAAGTGGATCGTCTCCCTCACGGTTCGTACAGTTCCGGTTAGGTGCCGGACCGGGCCGGTTAACCGCCAGGCTCAACGGTTCGACCCGGCCCATGGCCATATCTACTGTGATCAAACTGAATTACAGGGGGTTTTATAATTAAAAGAATGCATAAACTATCAGAATGCATAAATGAATAATGATATGTATCCTTTTGATTGATTGATCCTGTGTTAACTGGAAAGATTATTTTTCATGGTATCCCTAACATCCAAAAAATTTGCACAATTTTCATTTTTTCCTGTATATCTTCCCTTTTCTAACTTTCTTAGCAAAATTGATGAGAATTGAATGAGACTCTGAAATAGATGATAAATATATGATATTTTTATCTTATATTATTTTGTTACTGATGATATTCATAAACTATTAGATCTTTAATTATACCATTGAAACTGGAGATCTTGTTGAATCAAAGGAATCAAGGCCTTGGGAAGGGTTATATCTGAGAAAAATGCAGGTGCGTCATATGCTTTCAATCTTTTTCTTTTGTTGCTATTTCAATTTAACGTCATCATTTTGTTATTCACATTCTGAGAAGTTTATTACTCCCTCTATCCAAATAAAAAATGTCACTATTTCTTTTATGTCCCAAATATTGGCACATTTCCACTTTTAGAAACTCCAAAAGAGCGAATTTTTTTTATCCCGATTTGATATGAATTGACTCTATTAATCCTTAAATACTCTTTGTACAACGTTTCTATGTGATAGAAATATGAATGGGCTAATAATATTATTGAACTCATTTAGATAATGGTGAGATTGTACTGGTGAAGTAAAAATAATTAATATGGCATCGATGTTAAAGTATTAAGAGTTCAAGGATAAATAGAAGACAGTGGAAACAGAAATTTAGTTGTTAGACAGTAACTATTCTTAAAAAAAGTGAAAGTTAGCAGTGTTATATTTTATAGGACAGAGAATGTATTATTGATTGCTGACGAATCAAGACCGTGTTAGGCGCTTCGCTGTCTCATCAGCAAAGATGAAGAGTCTGTTACAATGCAACATTGTCGCATGCATATTGTTATTGTCGTCTCTCTGTGTGTTTCCTCGTGGCACTGTTGCTTCTGATGCTTGTGACCCGTCGAATGTGTTGGAATCACGAATGCTCCGAGCAGATCAAATCACAGTTCTTATCAATGGTTATTCAGAGTCCCGCATCCCTCTCCTCCAGACAATTGCTGCCACATATTCTGCCTCCCCACTTGTATCCTCTGTGCTGGTCCTCTGGGGAAACCCTTCCACTCCTCATCGAACCCTGGTTCACTTGGCTCATAATCTCTCCCTCTCCTCCTTTGGCACTGCTACCATAACCCTCGTACGCCAACCTTCAAGCAGCCTCAACAACCGCTTCCTCCCTAGATCATCCATTAGGACTCAAGCTGTTTTGATTTGTGATGATGACGTAGAGGTTGATCGTAAATCCTTTGACTTCGCGTATCGGATTTGGAGATTAAATCCCGACCGTATAATTGGGCTCTTTGTCAGATCACACGATCTTGATTTGTTATCAAGGAAATGGATTTACACCGTGCATCCGGACAAGTATTCAATTGTTCTCACAAAGTTCATGATTTTGAAAACCCACTATTTATTTGATTATAGTTGTAAAGGGGGGCCTAGCTTGACTGCAGTGAGGAGAGTGGTTGATCGAATGCAGAACTGCGAAGATATACTGATGAATTTTGTGGTGGCTGAGCAGACTAATGCAGGACCTATATTGGTGGGTGCGGAGAAAGTTAGGGATTGGGGAGATGCTCGTAATGAGGATAATAATGCGCAGCTGGGATTGAATGATGTACAAGCGAGCGAAGTAAC
The DNA here is from genome assembly GCA_948099555.1 of Croton setiger. Taxonomy (NCBI): domain Eukaryota; kingdom Viridiplantae; phylum Streptophyta; class Magnoliopsida; order Malpighiales; family Euphorbiaceae; genus Croton; species Croton setiger. Next base: position 3,306 of record CANUEY010184685.1, read on the forward strand.
AGCAGTAGGGTTGAGTAGCAGGAAAAAGGAGCACAGGAAGAGAAGAGGAGATTGCATAACAGAATTTCACAAGTTATTGGGAAGAATGCCTTTGAGGTATAGTTATGGGAAGGTGGTTAATTCAGTTGATGAACAAGGATTGTGTATGAAAGGGGGCAAGCTGGTCTTTTGCGATCGGCACCAATGAAATTTTAATTTAATCCATTTTTTCACATTCTCAAAATAATGTGTTCAAACCCTTAAAAGAAAATGTACAGAAACAAACAGATTTTTTACTGAGCAAAGCAAAAAAGAAAAAAAAGAAAAAAAAAAGAAGAGGTAATTTGATAACTTTATTATAATTGGAATTATTTTGTTGTATACATTTTAGTGTTGTGATAGTATTAGACTAGTAATCAAATTACAGTATATTTTACTATTGATTATGTAGATCATCGTAATACTTATTAATCCATTGGTCTATAATACTGATCTCAGCATTTCGCTGTGCGACCAACCACTCTGGATCTGTTGTTTTGTTGGTCCGAACTATGTCCAAGCAATGAGACCCTGTGCAGTGCACCATCCAGCACAGCAATGAAATTTTTACACAGTTATGATGTTTTATGACGCAATTGATATTATTATTATTATTTGAGACATACCTTTGCTCGTAGAGATGGCAACAATAGTGTCTGATATGTTTTGCAACACTCTATTATTGAAGGGAAAATACGTTAAACTTAAAAATAAAATAAAGATTTTGTTGATTTAGAATGAGTGTAATTTGTATATACCTACCCGCCACTACTGTAAGGGTCTCTTAATCCATTGGAGAAAATGATGTTGCTACCAAATCTCTGGAGAACGAGTTTAATATTCTGCAAATTGCAAAAATAATTAATATTATTAACTGAATTTGAGAAGATAGAATGAAAAAGGACGTACATGACCACCAAAATAAGTTGTGACCCATTGAGGCCTTGGTAGAACTCCATATAAATTCTTGCACCCTTCAGAGTATGCATTTAGATCAAATGGATCGGCTGGAAACATTGTGTCATTCCCACGCCCTATTGGTATCACCAAATCACTGCATGTCTAATCATCCCCACATTCTTCATTATTATTATCATCATAAATACTAAAGAGATTACCTTTTACAAATGTTAATATTGAAAAACATAAATTGATAATATAAAGTATAATACAGAAATCCAATACCTGGGGAATAGTGATGAAATAACATCATATTCAGCTTTAAAATTGTGGTAGATACATTATCATTTTCACACTCAGATACAGAGCACACATTCATATCATTGCGATGCCACTACCATAAAGTCATGGATTGAGTTGGGACAGAATAATCATTCTTACGAATATATATATATACACACACTCACATTTCTATATATTTGCAACCATTAAGTATTTTCATTTTTTTAATTTTTGTTTGAAAAACTGAACAATAACTTATAACAAATCTTTTAATCTTACACTCTTTTTTCTGAAATGTTAAAAAAATAAATAAATAGATACCTGCCATCTCCACCCCCTTTGAGTTTGAGACACATTGGAGGGTGCATTAATATAGCAAGATTTGTTTCCTTTATAGGCAATAATACCACCAAATATTTTGGTAAGTGTATCATTCTCTTTTGTACTATCAATGCCTCTACACACCATTGTTACTGGGTAGTTTGGTGGTGTATTGTATTGTGCAGCTTCACTATACATTAAATCCAAGTAATCTTTTAGCTCATCAACGTTGCTTAGTTCTCTACAAAACTCACATAAATTAAATTAATTTTATTATATATATATATATATACTAAATTAAATTAATATAACAATTATATATCTAATACAAGACATTATGACTTGATTATTCAGCTATAATTTTTAAAATAGTTTTTAGCATTTTTTAGTAGCTAAACCTACCAAAGTTTGCCTAATTCACCGTGTAGAATGATAGACATATGTGAAAAGATTTAAAATTTTGGATGAGAAAATTGTAAAGCAATAATTGTATTACTTGCAAGTCTTGAATTTCTTGCTAAGGATTGAGAGGCCATTAGGTTGAGAAGCAACTTCATCAATTTGTGCCCATGATTTTTGTATTGTTTGATAGCAACTGTCACTAACTTCCTGGTAACGTAATTACTAATTCGTCATCATCATCCATAAATAAGGATACATTTTCATAAAGTATAAATTTGAAAAATGAAACCTTAAAATCCTTGCTGACAAGAGAATAATATCCATCTTGTGGTGTTATATCATCGAAGTAAAGAATTGGTGCTGATGATGCTAATGCCCCAAGTGCTATATGAGGGTATTTCAGACGAAACCACGAAGCCAACACTAAAAACAAATTAAAATATATATGTATAAAATTAACATCATTATATATTATCACGACCATGAATAATGCTTTGACTATGGGTGTTTTCCTAAGTTTAAAATTTTTAAATTATTGAATACAAGCAGAAAAACACTTAAAATAAGTTAAGGGTATATTAGGATTATTTAAAGTATGGAAGGGTATAAGCATAATTGTAGAATATTAAAACAGTTTAAAATTAAGCTGTTGTTTTTTTTTTTTAAGAAAAAAATTGTAACTTAAAAATAGATAAAAAAAAAATTAAATAAACTGATAACTGAACATTTAAAAGATCTTTATAATCGGAAAAGTATTTTTTTCAAGCAAAGGTAAATACCCTTGTAATATATCTAAAAAAATTTATTATAATATATAATAAATTAATATGTTATTCAGTCATATTTAAGGGATATCATTAAGGTGCAATTTTTTCAATTTAATTTTCTTTATTTACAACATTAGAATTTGAATTCTCAGTTTACCTAAGAGATCTACCAGCTTATCCTACTAGACCAAGTACTTATTTTTTCTTTCTTTGTAAAATGCTTAAATTCCTAGAACGTATAAAAATATAATAATGAAAAATAGTATTACCCTTTTAATGAATATTTACAAAATCCAATTACCAATAAATTAATTTGTTAGATTATTCTCCAAAAAATTATTGTAATTATATTTGACATATAGAGTAATTAACTTACTTCCACCGTATGATCCTCCGATGACGATGACCGGAGAATGTTCAGCATTAAAGCTTTTCTTGACATGAAGTATAATCTCTGCATAATCTGCCATAGCTTGAGCAGAATTAAAATATCCACGAATACTTCCATTTTTCACTGCTTCTTCTTGCGACCCAAATGGGATTGATGTCCCATAAAACCTGTGCTGAAATATATTTTTTTTTTTAAAAAAAAATCTAATATATTAATCACAAACAATCGATGAAAAAGAAAATTACTAAATAATCACCAATTAATTTATTTATACCTCTATATAAAGCAAGAGAGCATTAAATTTAAGGGCATTATCGGAAAGAATTCCAATATCAGAAAGATCAGAATCAATAGTATCTTCAGCACCAAAATACACTAAAATTGAATTATTAGCACCACCCCAATACTTAGAATTTATAACATATCTTTGTTGAAAAGTATTGTAGCTTTCAGGGTTATAACTGAAATGATCCAGTGTCTGGTTGAAGAAAAATGTCTCCAAATCATCCGACATTGATGATAAAATTTCAGGGTTTTCTAAAGAAATTGTTGGTCCTATTGGGCTAAGCCTTGGAATAGTTAATCTTTTTGAAGTTGCAGAGGTGAAGAGAATGAAGAAGAAGAAGAAGATGATGAATTGATAACCTTGAAATTGACACATAGAAGACATTGTAAAGTTGCCTTTGGTATTTCTTAGTTGAGAAATAATGTTTGTACAAAATGCATATTTATAGGCTAATAATTATTTGATTTCTTATTATTAGTTATTAGATTATCTATGATAATTTTTAAAATATATTTGTAAATAAGTATCAATTAGCATTTGATAAATTATTACAGCAAACTATAAAAAATTGTGATTTTAACCACTTACTATTGTAAATAATGATTTTGATGACTTATCTTATGTGGGTATATTGTTAGAGATATGAAATGTGAGATACATTTATAAGCTATTTCTTTTATCAGTAAACTGAACAATCAAATTACCCATTATTGAGGGAACAGATGTGGAAAAAACTCTATATTCCTTTCTTTCCTCTTAAGAAATACAAAATTTTGGATTGTCGTTAGTTTTTCAACCTAATAAAAGCCCTTTTAATCATTGTTTTTGTTTTAAGGTACGTTTGCCAAATTTTTTATGAAGTAGAGATTTGATTCTCTTCTTGTACAGAAAAGAGGATAATGAAAAGTTGTTCATATTTGAATATTTGTCAATCGAACTTCTTTAAATACTAAAAAAGTGTCGATTTTGTGGTTTATAAACACCACCAAATAGAGTGTACAGAGATATTGCTCCATCAACACAATCAATTAATATTTGATTATGAATATTTTAGGTCTTAATGCCATTACTGTTGTTAATGTATTTCTTACTTACTTATATGAAATGATTAAAAGCATTCATTTTGAACAAAGAAAGATTAGCAAATGGTATGAGATCATACTGGAGCTTGCTTGTATTAAAAGAGGAATGTGCCAATTAAGTTGAGTTTTGGTTTGAGAGAAACACCAAACAACAATATGGATAAAAGGAAAGTGGAAGCAGAAATTGATGGAATGAAGCTAGTGCTTGCAATTAGAGCTAATAACACTAATTAATAGCTTGATGAATTGAGATTTTCCCAGTGAACCAAATAGCTTATTGTATTGCCAATTACAATAATAATGATGTTATGTCTTCATTTACATAAATAAAAAGTTTGACCTTTATTTGGAGATTACTTGCTGTATTCAATTTTGTTTTGATATCGAAATTTATCAGAAGCCCAAATTGAGAAGAGAATATTAGCTTTGGTTGTACATTAATTATGATTACAGAAGGATAACTGAATTTAAGATAAAATAATTTTTATCATGTAACAATTTGTTTAAGGAAAATTAGGCAATGGCTTAGTTGAAAGATAATGAACTAAATCTCCAACAAACTGCACAACCTCGTTTCAGGACCATGCAACAGATTGTACGTAAACTCTAACCGCTTTCCCACTGCACAATAAATGAGTCCTACTTGCTTAAAAAATATCCCCAAAAAGGAGATCAAAATTCATACTAGTTCACACCACCAAATATTTGTTGACCGTTTTCAAGTGTATATATATACTTGAAAATGAAGTGAATATTAATTAGTTGATGCCAATGTTTTTTTTTTCTTTTTTTTTTTAATATGAACAAGATTATTAATGGACTAATTTATACTATGCAGAAAGAGTAGTACTCACTTAATTCATGAAAAATAAAATAACCAACCAAATCACACCCTAATTTATAATTAATGCCAAGCAGTTCAGAAACTTAAATTTTTCTCCCTTTATTTCCAAATATAACGTCATACATACATCATCTAGCTCTAATAATATAAAAAAAGTTGTGCAAAAATTGAAAGAATTTTTTGAAAATAATTTGTGACATGCTCCCAAGATTGACAGATAGGTCAACCCTATAAATGAGAACGTACGGTCAAATGTTTTGTTTTTAACAAAAATTATATATAATTTTCAATTAATTTTAGGAAAAATTATTAAATTGTCTGAATTTTGTTGAAATATATTGTTTTATCATATTACTATAGAAATATTTGTAGTTTCTTCCTTTCGTAAATTCAAAATTAGATTTCTAACGACTGTTCAATTAAATAAATATTTTGACAACGAATTTCATATATATATATATATATAAGTAAAAACTATAAATCCTTGTAGCGTATGTAATTACACACAGGATTTGTAAAATTAATTATGTAACAAGTTAGAAAATTGACGGGAAATATAAAATTATTTTTAATCAATCTATAAAATCAAAATATATAAACAAAAGAGTTTATTTTAACATTATAGAGAGAAAATAATATATTTTGACAAAGTTAATGAAAAAAAATTGTTAATTTTTTGTAATTCAATAAAAGTGATTCAATTAAATTTTATGATTTATTACCCACTTACATACATATAGAAAATGTGGCGGAGGCAAGGGGAGCTAGTGGAGGCACTACCCATCCCAATTCCAATCTTTTTTCAATTTGGTGCAAACTTTTTTATTCAATTTGGTCTCTTAAAAATTATATCCCCTCACTTAGAAATTCCTAGTTCCAGTGTGTACGGGCCAAAAGTTTATCACCGCTAAATTTTCTAATCATATATTAATAGTTACCATTAACTGTTATTAGGTTATGTCAAAAAAGAAAAAAAAAAACTGTTATAATTAGATCCTTTTAATGGGGCACTAATTAGATGGTGAAACAATAAAAAAAAAAATAGTTTATTTCTTTTTTCTTGACAATAAAACTAATTAAATTTCATTCATGAAAAAGAATACAAATAAATAAAAATAACACTCTCAAAAGATATATAAACAAAAATTCTTTATAAATAAATTAACACAGATCTTGAAAGGCTTAACAGAATTGATAGAGAAAAATTGAATCCGCCTCTAAACACTTAACAGAATTGATAAAGAAAAAATTGAATCCGCCTCTAAACATTCCACTCGGTGGAATTCAATGACACAAATCAACGACCGATCGATCCGACGAGTCTCACCAGAAAACCTCCAAAAATTTTGTTAGATCTTCTATTTTTACACCAACACAATATCTTCATTCCTATGGACAAACAAAGCTTAAATCTTGAAGAAACCTTAATGGACGGAAGAAAAATAGAAGACCCAAAAAGGGTGGATGTAAACAAAAAGTCCCCAAATGGTAGAAAAAACCAACCAAACAACTGAAAAATACAATAAAAGCAAGAAAGACAAACGGAGATGGCTATTGCCGAAGACAAAACATGAATGAGAACCCAATTGATGGCCAAGAAACAGAGAGAAGAAAAAATAGTTTAGTCCCAAATTACTTTTATTTACTTACGCTTGAAAATACTTAATCTTAATAGTATAAAAATTACATGTGAAACATTTATTTTTTTTTTTAAACAGATAGAGTAATAATTAGGAGTTTTAACATCAATATTCCAATTTTACCCCATTTAAAAAAAAATTATTTCAAAAAAGTTATATATCTTATTTTTAAAAAATAATTTTCAATATAACGTTACTTTTAATATAAACAGAATATACACAATTTATAAAGATATTGTAAATAGAATATAAACAAAAATAAATATGATCGTAGAGTTTGAAAAACTAAATTATGACCTTTTAAAAATAAAGATAGATTTTTAGACTTAAAAACAACGTATTATTATCCTTAATAAATACAGCAAGCTTAATAACATTGAATTTAAACCCAATTATTTGTATAAATAAATGGAATGGTTTAAAAGTTATCTGAATTTGATGGAGCGACAGTGGCCTCCAATAAACGTAATAATGGATTGGGAGACTATATGAGCCCATTTACTCAATGTATTACTTAATTGGAATTGCTAGTCCAATACACAAACCATAATGTGCATTTGCCCATCCACAATCGATAACCACTTTCCTTTTCCCCAAGTCTTCCGCTTTTCAGTTCTAGAAAAGCAAATTCCATTTCTCTTTTCTCAAATTAAATCAGTTTTTCAAATTGGAATTTATGTTCATGCTTGCAATTTTTTTAATAGAAAATAGAGCTAAATTAATATATAGGAGATTTTAAAGTTTGGTGTTAATTCAAAAATTAATTAAATAGCAACTACATTTTTTTAATCCAAAAACACCTTTAAAAATAATAAAATTCAAAATTTTTAATTAAAAATATGAAAGATGCAGTACGTGCTGTCATCAATGCTCGGGCTCTACCACTACCATTGTCGTCCCGCCCCAGAGACATCCAATTGGTGATCGGAGGGTACCAAACAAAAGCTCTCCGGCCAGTGAATCGTTGTTACTCTCAGAACCACCATTAGACCAATAAAAGTCAGCCAAAAAAGCGACTTAAGATCTCTATTGCCTCTGCTTGGAAAAATGCTTACATCGACTGTTCATTGAGTTCAACCACAATTGAAATGATTTTTGGTTGGATTCAGTGCAAACACTTGCTGTCGACCATGAATCTAGTTGGTTTTCGTTGTGTTCTGGCGTGAAGAGCAACTAATAATGTGCAGCGGTGGTGGTTCGACTCTGAAGGGAGAAAAGAAAGGATGAAGAAGATGAAGTTGTGTAAAATTACATTTCAAGTTTTTTATTTTCAGTTTAGTCCTTGAAGGATTAAAATGTAAAAAATTATATTATTTAAGTGTTAGAATGTAAAAAAATAGTTTACATATTGATGTGTATATAAAAATCAATTTATATACTAATTTATATATTATTAGGTATGTAAACATCAATTTTTATACTGATTTATATACTGTAATGAATATGTAAACAATTAAAAAAAAAGTATGTAAATGAGTAAATAAACAGACAATAAATTTACGTATTAAATCATATATAGAGGATATGTAAAAAATCAATTTATGGTTATCCTTGTTGCTAGTTAATGAGCAGAATAACTTTTTTAAATAAGATTGATGTTGTTCATTGGATAGGCTGCAACCTCAAGAGTCCAGAACTAATTACAGTAGTTGAATGAAAATTAATTTTTTCGGTTGGAATATGGCTTTTAGGGAAGTGGAGAAGTGAATTTATTTTTAATCTGAATTTCTCAAGACCACAGGTCCAAGAAGCTCATATGATGGGTTATGCAAGGATGATACATGATTGTTTAAAATCTAATATGAACTCTCAGACTGAACAAAATGTTTAGATTGGTCTCTACTGCAATAACCCGACCAGGCTGTAGCAGGAGGTTTGGTAAGAGGCGTTGCAGATGAATGGTTAGCTAGTTTTGCTATTTTGAATCCGGAGCTGCGGGGTATTCTGCAAAGGCTGTTGCTGGCTTGGGATTTGGGATTTAAACAAGTTATTGTTGAATGTGACAATTTGCAAGTAGCTCAAATGCTAAATTTCAGAGTTCATGGTCTAGAATCAGTTAGGAATGTTGTGTGGAATATTAAAGAAGTTATGAGTCGGCTTTGGATTGTGAAGATTCAACATATATTTGAAGAGGCCAATAATTGTGCGGATTGGCTTGCTCATTTTGGACATGAATGCTCTGTAGAAATTAATTAAGAATAGATTAGGGTTTTATTTCAAAATCACTTGTAGCTTTCATTGATTCTGTAACTCAGTTTATATATATTACATAGTAGAGTTTGAGATTGTTTCTGTAAACAATTCCTAAGCTAATTAGGAATACAAATTGTAATCAAATCTGATCTTTTAATCCTAATAAAACATTATTATTTTTGTCCTATCAATATTTGTTAATTCTTCACTTCCCCTCAAGTTGGATCATGGGATCACTGACGCCCAACTTGGCTAAGAACCTGTTGAAAACTTTGCCAGGAACTACTTTGGTAAGTATGTCTACAAGTTGTCCTTCAGACCGCACATATGGCAAGCAAATGCTTCCATCTTCTAACTTTTTTTTGATAAAATGTCTGTCAACCTCTACATGTTTGGTTCTATCATGTTGAACAGGATTTTCTAAAATGCTTATTGCTGCCTTACTGTCATGGAAAATTTTGCAAGCATTCTTTGGATGAAACCCTAGTTCTGTTAGTAATTTCCTTATCCACAATACTTCAGCTAAACCACGAGCAATCCCTCAAAATTCAGCTTCAGTACTAGATAAAGCAATCACCTTTTGTTTCTTACTCTTCCAAGTCACTAGGTTATTCCTTACCAGTGCAAAATATCCTGAAGTTGATCTTCTATCAACTAGGTTATCTGCCCAATCTGCATCAGTGAAGGCATGTATATCTAGATGACCATTCCTTTGAAACAAGACTCCCTTTCCAACTGATCCTTTTAAGTATCTGATAATTCTGAAGACTGCTTCAAGATGTTCTGCCTGAGGATTATGCATGAACTGACTCACCACACCAACTGCATATGCAATATCTGGTCTGGTATGGGAAAGATAAATGAGTTTTCCAACTAACCTCTGGTGCAATCCCTTGTCAGCTAAATCAGCTCCTTCAGTGATCTTAAGTGCATGATTCACAATTATGGGAATATCTACTGCCTTGCAATCCACCATACCTATTTTATCTAGGAGATCTAGTATATACTTTCTTTGCGAGATAAATATTCCTTTATTTGACCTGAGAACTTCAATTCCCAAAAAATATTTCAGTCTTCCCAGATCTTTCATTTCGAATTCTCTGAAAAGCTTACCTCGCAGAGACATGATTTCTTCTTTCTCATTCCCTATGATGATCATATCATCTACATATATAATAAGACATTACTAGACCCCCTTTTCTCTTAAGAAACAATGTATGATCAAAATTACTTCGACAATATCCATATTTCTTTATGGCCGAAGTAAATATCCCAAACCAAGCACGTGAAGATTGCTTCAGGCCATATAGTGACTTTCTAAGTCTACACCCTTCTTGAGTTTTAAAATTCTCTCAGAACCTAGGTGGAGCTTCCATATATACTTCCTCTTCTAAGTCACCATGTAGAAAGGCATTTTTCACATCAAATTGATATAGAGGCCAGTCTTTATTTGCAACAGCAGAGAATAAAATTCTAATGGTATCTAACTTGGCTACTGGGGAAAAAGTTTCTGAGTAATCAATGTCATAAGTCTGGGTGAAACCTTTGGCAACAAGTCTAGCTTTATGCCTTTCTATTGTTCCATCTACTCTTTACTGTGAAAACCCATTTACATCCAACCTGTTTCTTCCCTGCTGGTATTTTACATTTTTCCCAAGTACCATTCTTCTCTAGTGCATTCATTTCTGTTTCCATTGCTAATCTCCATTTCTGATCTCTCAGTGCTTCCTCCACCGTTCTAGGAATTCTTACAGAATATAAGGACATTTCAAATCCTTTAGCAATTCTGGATAAGCTCTCCCAAACTAGGTTTGCCATTGGATACCTAGAATTTCGGGGTTTATATCTTTTGGGCCGAATTCCCCTGTTCCGTCTTGGGGTTAGAACATATCTTTCTGATCTCGGTTCTTTAGAAACTGCAGGATCATTAGAAACAGAAATATCCAAAACAGGTGTTTCAGGATTAGAATTACTAACCTTAGGCGGAGAAGACATATCATTCGTCGGTACTATAGATTCTCTAGACTGTTCTGTGTCGTCTGAAGTTGATCCGGTGGGACCGCCTGCTTAACAACTTTAGATAGAACTGGACTAAGCATCCAATTTAGTGGATCACTATGATCAGATTTCTCCCCCTGACCACTGAATTGGTTATAGAAATAATATTCAGTTTCAAGAAAGTCACAATCCATAGTAATAAAACTACGATTTGAGACAGGATCAGAACAACGATACCCTTTTTGGTTAGGTCCATAACCAACAAACACACATTTAATGGCATAAGGATCTAACTTAGTTCTACTACCTTTAAGAATATGCACATAGACAGTACAACCAAAAACCCGAGGTGGTAAAGTTAATATAGAAGGTAGGTTGTAAATAGAAGATAAAATTTCCAAAGGCGTCTTAAGATAAAGAATTCTGGTAAGAAGGCGGTTAATCAAATACGCGGCTGTGGAAACTGCTTCAGACCAATAATTTTTTGGTACATTAGATTCAAACATTATTGCTCTAGTAATTTCTAGAAGAATTTTATTCTTTCTTTCAGCTACCCTATTTTGTTGTAGGGAGTATGGATAAGAAGTTTGATGTATAAGTCCATTCTCCTTAGCAAAAGTTTGAAATTTATGGTTCATGTATTCTCCTCCATTATCGAATCTAAGGGTTTTAATTTTCACTTGACATTATGTAAGAACTAATTTGTAAAAAGAAACAAATTTATCAAACACTTCTGATTTATGCTTAAGAAAATAAACCCAAGTCATATGAGTGCAATCATCAACAAATAGAAGAAAATACAGAAAACCATTTTTGCATGTTACTGGAGATAGACCCCACTCATTAGAATGTACGAGAGAGAAAGGAGTAGAAGTTCTAGTATTACTAGGAGCAAAAGGTTGCCTATGGCTTTTTGCTTGAATACATGTTTCACATGTAAATTTATTATAATTAACTAACTTTGGAAACAAAATCTTAAGATACCCTAAGGAAAGATGACCTAATCGATGATGCCACAGCTAAGCCTGTCTTTCAGTCATTCCATGAGCTAGCGATGCGATCCCTTATTGGTTCACCTCATCGACGTAGTACAGCCCGTTTCGCTCAGTACCACGTCCAATAATCTTCCCCGTCTGAATATCCTGCACCACACAAAAATTGGAAAACATTAGGACTTTACAATTCAGTTCCTTGGTCAAGTGACTAACATATAACAATTTGTGCAAAAAAGCAGGTACATAAAGACAGTTTTTTAGTTTTATAGAGGGAAGCACATCAATACTGCTAGCCCTTTAACCGGTATAAGGTCCCCATTCGCTGCCTGTAATTTAATTTTTTTATGTTTGGTTGGGGAATGAAAATCAAAAGTATCATAAGACATAGTGTCCGTAGCTCCACAGTCAAAACTCGAACTTTTTAATTTTTTTGATTCATGATGGTTTGATTAATTTACTTAATAGTTGGTGGTATTGCTTATTATTTTGCCATATAATTTGATATTTTTTGAGGGTTTTGTTTGTCTATATGAATCAATAGATGGGAGGTATTGATTTGACATAATTTATTGGATTTTTTTGGTAAGATTAACTAAGTCAATGATGAAGGGATTGTTGCGTTCTTTTTAGAAGATATTTTCAAAGATGTTGGTTGATTTGAAGAGCAAGATATTAAGGGATTTTATTTTATTTGTTTAATTGTAAATATATTTTTCTTGATTTTCTTTGAAACATTCCTCTTTTTTCTTCTATAAAAGGGAAATAGTATGTAGTATAGAGGGGAGAAGAAAAAAATAAAGAAGTTTTATACAACACTCTTTTCTTTAGTTTTGTAAATTTGGAAATAGCCATGTGTGGTAAGCTCATTTTATTCCAACTTAAGGTTTAATCAAGTGCTAGTTCTACTCAAGTGTTGTGAGAATTGCTTTATTCTTATTCATTTAATTTTTCAATATTTGTTTATCTCTTGAAATGAATAATTGTGATGTAAGTTGTATTCTAATTGATTAGATGGTCTGATCAACTATTTAGTCAAGTTAGAATGATAAAATGCTAATTAGTTTAATCAAATCCGTAATCGTTTGATTAAATTAATGTTTGTAGCAATTAATATAATTTGATTAGAACCATATTTTCAAGTTATATTAATGAGATAAACAATCTACTTGAATAGACTACACATGTTGTCTATTAGTACAATTGAGTCTTTCTCATTCTTAATGCCACCAAAAGATTTAAATTCTTGAAGCGTGTCAGAATTAATTATTGATAAGGAATTAATTACAGCGCATTGTCTTGTTTATTTCGCTACTATGGAAAGATTAAGTTGCTAGAAACTTTTCGACAACTATAATGTTGACAAAACCATTTTTAGGTTTGCGGTGCCGAAACTAGTCGGTCTTAAAAATTTTTAGATTTTATTTTTTATTTTAAAAGAGTCGCCACCCGAAAATTCGGGAAAAATTAAAAAGATTTTTATTTTAAAATGACTCCGTTTTATTTTGGATAAAGCACTGATTTGAACCAGAAAAATGGGTAAGAGGGTTGGGTACGTTAGCCGAAATTAAATTTCGACTAACGCCCGGTTCGAAAACCGGCCTCGTAACCAAAATTGATTTTAAAA
>CANUEY010184817.1:0-14267 GCA_948099555.1 Croton setiger
TATATATATATATATATATATATATATATATATATATATATACTTTTGTAGATGCTTGGCCAGGCCACCATATCTCTACCAAACACATCTTTAAGTTTCCTTCATTGTTTTTTTTTTATTAGTCAGCTTAGACACAACGCATTCTTTATATTCCACACATTTTGTAATTGTGAAATTTTATTTTTATTTTTATTTTTTGTGCTAAAACCCAAAAGCAAGCACTCATATAAATTAATTTTTTTTAAGAAAATAATTATAAGTAATTATTAATTAAGAAAAAAAAAAATGGTAGTGAAAAAGGCAGTTGAGTTGTGGTAGGTCCTCCAGCAACAGAAAAAACGATCTCATCTTCATCTTCAAGTTTCTGTGTCTCCTATATATTTTCATGGAGATGGAATATTATCCATATATTATTTTTTAATTATTTATTTATCATCTTTTGGTAGATTTATGGGACTTTATAATTATTTTTTAAGATTTTTTATTTATTTATTTATTTCATTCTATTTAGGTCAACCCGATCTGGCCATTGATCTTGCAGAACATATATAATAGAGTTGCAGACTGTATGATAAATGAAGCAGTCCAATTTAAAGAGCTTGCCGTGCTGAAATTTAAATTCAAACATTCTATAAATGTGGAAATTCTATTTCTTTAACTTATCCAGTTTCTCCATTTTTACAAATAAGATAAATCTAATCAATAAAGTTATTTTTTAAAGAGTATAAACTTAATTTTATAATTTTTATTTTATTTTTTAAAAAATGAATTCTATCATTATATTAATTAATTCAAAATTTTCCAATTTTTTTAAGTACCTTTTTTTAAATTCATTAAATTTTGGTTTTTTTTATAGATAAACATGTTATTTTATTTATTATAAAACATATTACGCCTTTTTTTAAAATACTATGTGCTATTATATTAAAAAATAATTTTCTATTTACTATTTACAAAAGTAGCATTGTTAAAAAAAAAAAAGAAAATTACTAAAGTCACCATATAAAAAAGTACAAAAAGCAGATGAAGCCCATAATTCATATCCATACAGACATACCATGGGCTGCAGTAACGCTGATCTCTTTATTTGCCACGTGTATTGAGTTTGAATGTCATTAGAGTATAACTAATTACAATTTTAAAATTAAAAATTATATATTACCCGTATTTTAATTTATTAAACAATTTTTTTAATTAGAAAAATGGTTTAAATAATTTTAAATAATTTACATTTATATTTCTAAATTAGCATGAGGAATTTATTTTATTAAATTAGTCTAAAATCAGTATTATCTAAGAATTTTTCGTTTTAGAAAACCTAATTTTCCTTAAAAAAAAGGGTTTAGTCAACTTGAAGTAGCTTAATGACAATTAGTGGGCCACTTTATTTAGATTGGACAATAGACAATACACATATATGGTGGAGTTATTATCATAACTACCAATATTAATATTATTATCATTAATATTAATATTAGTAATAGAGTGATAAGACATATTTATAAGGTTATGTTTACACTTTAGAAATTGGTAAACAAATATTTCAAAACAAAAATATAATCGAAATGTCATCCCCATGTGATTGGTTGAGTCATTAATTAATTAATCAAAAAGCAAATACAAGAAGAAAACACTTTTTTTTTTAAAAAAAAAAAAATAAAAAAAAAAAATTGTCCATTTGAATAGAACCTGGAGAGTGGAGAGCAGATGATATTAGATTCATTTCTGAAGAACTGATCCTGTTTTCTGAGGACCCATTCAACTTTACTTTATCAGACATATATATATATATATATATATAAATATATATATATATATATATATATATATTTTAGGCTTTTGGGCCAATCTTGCATTACATTTACCTGTGTGCAGGAATTGTAATAGAATGAGTTGGTAGAGCTTTTAAGCCAACTTTTTTTTTTTCTCTGAAGAGGAAGAGAGATTATTCCAGAATCCAACAATTTTAGAAGGGTTGATTTGATAAAAAAAAAAAAAAAAGATTCTTTCCTCTGTCAAGAAAACAACTACACTAACACAAGCAAAAATTCACTTGCTCAGCTGGTCAGACAAGCTTTTACAGTAAATTACATAAATATTCCTAACCATTTTAATGGGAATGTCTTCCATTTCCTCCTCTGTTTCGCATTTCAGCTACTGCAGAAGTTCAATTAATGCTGTATGATCCAGAAAAGCAGTCTCTTGAATATGTTTCTAGGTGGGTGTATGAAGACTTGGTAGAGTTGCAAATCTATTACATTTCAGAATAAGAAACCTTATTCCATCTTTCCCTCAAGATGCTTGGCTTTTGAGTCTTGTTTTTGCTTTCTAGCTTTCCAAACGAGGAAAACAGAACCTTAATCTTGTTTGTTTCTATTGTATTCTTGCTATCAATCAGAAAATTTCATGTCAAACTCCATAAAGAGGTAGGAAGGTTTTGACAAACGCATATGAGAGTGCGCCAGTGAAGATGTAGCTGTCCGCCCGATCTAATATTCCACCTGAACATAGCATCAAGTTATATATATATTTATATATATATATATTAAAAAGTATCTAATGTAAAAAAATTGTCCGTGAATTTTCAGAAAGATTAGTATCACGAATTTTCCAAAATGTACATTGTACTGATGCATTTAGCACTCTTGCCCCCTCCTTTGAGAGGAAAAAAAGCCCCTACCTTTAGAAGTTCCATTATGCTTATTGTTCATCTCTATACTAATTGTATTTAAAACAGATATAATGCTGTTGAGATTCTTCTTTTATAAGTTTCTAATAAATCAGAGAGTAATCAGAGTAAAAGGGAGGGATCTGAAAGAAAGGGAAGGACTTAAAATAGCAGCAGTCCTTAAGAGATATTTTAGTGATAGTACACATTAAAGTTCGGCAAAAAAAAAAAAAAACTAGCAACTCAACACAGAAAAACAAATAATAAAGAAACAACGGAAAAGCTGTAAACCAGTTGGACCTAGCATAGGCTGTTGGACCATGGATGTGGATGGAGATCATGACCTCAAAGCATCATGCTCTTTACTTGTTCAACCAGTTAAACAATATAAAGAAGTCTCAAAACAATGAAAGATAGAAAAGAGGTCACATGACAACATATTCTTTCCAAAGTATGATGCAACCAATTAAACAACATCCATACAGAAAGTCTAAGAAGATTCAAATTATTCTTCTTCAGAGAAGCAAATAATATGTTGAGAAGTCATTACCGTGTCCAGGTATAAGAGAGCCAGAGTCCTTGACACCCGCATCACGTTTGATCATTGATTCAGTTAAATCACCAAATAAAGATCCGAAGAAATTCAGAAACCCAAAAGCTACTGCACTGATAACCATCATCACGGAATTGTCAAATACACTGAGATATACGCTAACATAATCCCTAATTGTTCAATTCCACTGACATTTTCAAGCAAAGATGTTAGAATAAAAATGAAGACTCTCATATTTGGCCCACTTATATCACAGGTTCCTAGAATTACTGAATCCACAAAAGAAGAAATGAGTGTTCAATTACACTAAAATTTTAATAAATGCCTAGAGAAACAAATGCCCAGATATTTGGGCCATAACTTTTCCAGGAACTACTGTACCCACAGAATCTACATTTAAAAACTGTGTGAACATAGGAGAGGAAAGATAAAGAAAATATTCTATATGATCTATGTATTACTCTAACAAAGACTGAATATCCTCACCAAAGATATTGTTTACTTTTCCAATTACTTAAAACAGAACCGCATCAAGGAATTATGAATACCTTAGCAATGATGTTGGCCAGCAAAAAATCTTAGATAGTATGACAGATGCGGCTAAACAGCCACCCAAGCCTGCAATAGTCCCTTCCCATGTCTTCTTAGGACTAATACTAGTTAATTGTGTCCTCCCGAACGCCTGCAGCATAGTACAAAAACAATCTTATGCTGTTTCTATAATAGGATGACATAAATGTAAGAAGATAAAGTGCAGGAAGAGAGAGAGAAGATAAAAAGAATTGCGCCACATCTAACAAGGGTTACTAAGTCTTTATACCCCGCATCCCTGTGAATTGAATATTTGCACGTATCATGTAACAAAAACAAAAAGTCATTTTCTCCCCTCCTTTGAGAAGAGAGAAGAAATGAATACACTTATCAAGACATTAATTATATTTCATTGTTACTCTTTTCTTTCCTGAAATACCTTTGATCAAACATATTATGATTCATGTTTAATGCTGGAAACTATTGCCAAAAGTTCAGAAAGCTAACGGGCTTTAATTCCAGTGCATTTGCAATTGGAAGGTTTACTTTACAACCATTCATGTCATGTCACGAAATACAGAGTACATATACCCATTTAACTTATGTGGGTAATGTAGAAAGAAACTAGATGCTATTGACCATTTCAATAGTATAAAATCAAAATACCTTGCCACCTGCAAAAGCATATGTATCAGCAGCTATGATGCTGCTGATAGAGAACAGAGTTGCTACAAGACCAACAGTCCAATGAGTCCGGCCACCAAATAGAATAGGCCACGATGTGCCTACTTCTGCCAGACAAAAAGTTCATGAAATAAATAGAAATTTCACCTTCTAGTTCTGCTTTAAAAGAATTAATCTTATAAAATCCAATAAATAATCTGCACGGACCATTTAACAGCAAACAATTTTGACTAGGATTACTTTGAGATTCTCATCTTTAATAATCCCCATACAAGCAGTTCCATAAACAGTTAAAATATCTTCTTACTAGTGTTCAAGGCTGGAACTGCTAAGCCACATCGAAGCTTGACCCAGAAACTAGGAAGATAGCCACAATAAAATAATCCAAACATAGTACTACTGAGCTGAGCAAAGCGAGGATTCCCTCTTTGCAGAAGCAATCCCATCGCAACAACAAAAGCAGCAAATGTCACTGGAATGTCAATCTGGCCAAAATACCTGATCATTTATTAGAAAATAAATTACATTCAGCTAAAATCAGAAAAAAAAGATGAACTTTAGGCACTCAAACGAGATTCTAATAACTTCAAATTACATTAGCAAGCTGAATAAGGAACCTTTCAATCTTACAATGTAATTACTGGCATTAGAGCACATATTACAGAGCAAACTCGTGATAAATATCGAGGGGGAGGCGTCATTCCAGCAGTGATTCCCCGGCTTCTAACAAGTTCAAAGTACTCCCTAGAACCAGCAAATACAGCAGCAGCCAAAGCCACAGTGAAAACCCATCCACCAGCCAATACAATCCCTCCAACAGAAATTCCAATTCCAAGCCCAAAAACAATTCTATTCCTCAATTTTTTTGCACCTTCTGAAACTGATTCCTCCTCAGCTGCTAAATCAATCCCTTTATCAACTTCCTACAACTTACCCGTTTCGGTAACATTTCATAAATGCTCATAAATAAATTCAATCGTGAACAAATACTAAATTTTCATAAATTTAGTAATAAGATGAAGTCAACAAATACCTCTTTGGAATCATCCTGGCCGAACCTACCTTGCTCAGCTCTAGCAACGGCGGTAATCAACTGGCGCATCGCCGAAATGCCATTTGAGTGAACCCGAACTGGAAAAGTGGCTTTGGATCCATTCAAAACGAGCTTAAGTGTAATTTTCGGACACCGGCGATCAAGAATTAGGGTTTTCTTTGAAGGACGGCATGGATGAGCACAAAGGCCAGTTACTGATAATGGTACCAAATTGAACCTCTCAATCTCCACTAAAGAAGCCATGGAAAATCAGGAAAAGCTTATATGTTTCGGAAAAATAATAAATGAAATGGGAAATTTGGTCAAGCAAAATTTGGAAGCATTTTTGCTCCGAACTGCCAAACAAGATCCTCGGGATGCGCGGGGCTTCGTGGTGTACACCGAAGAAGTTTAGGCCAGCGGAGCAAAGTTAGGCTGCCACCTGTCTTATCCTAATCATCATGCTTGTGTGTTTTCTTTATTATTTATTTATTTATATTTATGAATTTTGAATTATTAGTGTTTAATCGTGTTGTTTTCAAATGTATTTTTTAAAAGAAATGTTTGATTATTTAATTTTAAAAATTTAAGTAGTTTTTTCAATCAAAGATTAATTTTTTACCTTCGGTTTTCAGTTCGTTAATCCCGCGTATAGTTACTAGTTCTGATGGGAAAGCGAGAACCTTCAGATTCAGAACTCGAATCGGAAAAGTCAAGCGCAAATGAAGAAGAAGAGGAGGGAGAGGAAGAGACTTCGAATTCCGACGAGAATGTGGCGAAGCGGGGGATATCAAACTACGAGAAACAGAGGCTATCTAGAATTGCACAAAACAAAGCTAGAATGGAAGCTTTGGGTCTTCATAAAATGGCCAATTCCTTTATGAGTTCTGCTCAGAAATCGACTCAGTATCGGAAAACAAATCACTCAAAAGGGAAAAGGAAAGTCGTCGACGAGGATGACGATTATAGACCCAATGATGATGATGATGATATTGCTGATGATCCAGATGATGATGATGATTTTGAAGACGAAGATTTTTCAAGCAGTAAAACAAAAACCTCTTCAAAATCTAGTAGAAACAAGGTATTATAAATTTTCTTATGGCGATTGGCGAATTTGTATCTACTTGATGAGCTAATGATTATTTTATTTCCTTTGTTTAGGTTAAAAATAGAGGCTCTAAACCTGAGAAGAAAACTCTTCCTCGCCAGCATTTTGACAATCGAGATAATATTGATGAAGTTGACGATGAATTAATGCAGGTTAACTTTGAAAGATGGTCTGGATTTTGATATAATTTTATTAATTTTGGTGAACTAAATGTTGAACATTTACAGGCAATTGCTCTTTCCTTGCAAGATTCCGCGGAAGATACAAGCTTTCAAGAAAGAAAGGGAAATGCTAAAGTTCAAGAAGATGCAAGGAAGAGGAAGAGGAAACTGTCGGTTAGTAGATTTCATTGGTGTTCTTATTGTTAGAAATCTTTCTCTCTCTCTTTTTTTTTTAATACTTTAATGTTTGTTTTTTTTTATCTTGATTTTAGTTCAATGATAGGGTGAAGATGACTGAGGATGAAGTGGTCTTACATTTCTTTCAGCTTGATGGTAATTTATAATTTAATTCTCTATTACCATTTAATGGTTTTGCATTTGTATTGTGTTCAAGTGTAATAAAGATCAAAACTTTAATTTCTTCTGATTTTTCTACTAGGATTATCAATGAAATTAGCATCTTGTTTCATGAATGTTTGGATTAACTACAATAGAAAATGTGAGCTTATAAGTGGGATTTAAAATAGAGTACTTGAGGTTGTTTGGCATTGCTTAAAAGCATCTTTTAAGCACTTTTTAACTAGCAAATCATGTATCTATTTATCTGTTTTTTGGCTTTTTAAGTTTTTTTTTTTTTTTTAAATTATAAAAAGTATTTATAAGCACTTTCGAAAGCCAAAAGGAGAAAAGCACAAGCAATGCTAAACACGCTCTTGATCTCTAATTGTTTGTTGCCTGGCATTTTAATTGAAGCTTTTCGATCAGACATGTGCTATTGTCTCTGCTTCCTCTCTTTCTTTACCCTTTCGTTATTAATTATATTACCTAATATCCAATCAATCTTCTTTACAAAATCAGTGGTTTTCTACTGTACATTTCCAACGAAAGCTTCCATCTTGAAGTTATGGTGTCAAAAACCTTCAGAAAAATGAATATGTGTCTATTTGTTGAACATGTTTATGTATGACGAGCCTTGTAACGTTAATATTCTGAATTGCTTATTTGTTACCTCTCCTTAACTTTGCAAATGTCTTTGTATCAACAATGGGCGATTCTGGTATGCAGCAACAGGAAATGGGTTTCTAACAGTGAGAGATCTACAAAGGATAGCAACTGAACATGATTTTGCTTGGACAGATAAAGAATTGGCTGCCATGATTCATTGCTTTGATAGTGATGGAGATGCAAAGGTAGGTTCTTACTTCTCATTTTCATAATTTGTAGTGCTGCTAATATCAGGGGCTTCTGATGTTGTCTACAGTTTTTTCTTTTATTGAAAAATGATGTTGATTTTGCTTAGCTACTCTTGTTCCTGGTTCTTTGCAGCTAAATCTTGACGATTTTCGTAAGATTGTTAGTCGTTGTAATATGATACGAGATTCTGAAGATCATTGAAGAGAGCAAAATTTGAATTGATGGTGATTTTACGACTGTCATTTTAGGCTCTACATGTAAATTGAACTTTCTATCCTTAGAATCTTAATAGGGAATGTTTTGATATTTATTTCCCAGAAAGAATGATATGGTTCTTGTAAGGATTATGAACAATCTGAATATGAACGTGCTTTTATTGTTGACTGCTATTATCATTATGTGAAAAACTGCATTTGATTCTTAAGCAATTTTCATATATGAAAATTGCTACGATTCCAAAACTACTCTTTCAAAATTATAAAAATGGTTGAGCCAAAATCGAACCGCAAACCAACGAGTCTTAGATGCTTATAGGCCGACTGATGGTTCTTAGAACCTTGGATTCCAAATATTTAGAACCTCAGATTCCAAAGATTCTAAATTTGGTAGAACCAAGCTATGCCAAAACAAGCTTGCACTAGTTTCAAGCTTGTCTTGGTCAGACCTAAATTCAAACAGTACAGTATTACGAAACAACCTATCCACGTAGTAAGACTAGAGAGAGAAATGTGCAAGGAATGTTAAATGTTCATCCAGAAGTTGATCACACTCACTTATAGATTAGACTGGCAATTACAAAACCTGTTAAGCTTCTAAATAATCATTAACAGCTGCTGGTAAATAAAAATACAATGCACAACAATTCCCCATTACCAATCACCATTTGAATCAATAGCTACTACAGGATCATATAGACCATAGACAGAAAGTCTGATCAGTCAGACATTTTAATGCATCACCAATTCATGTTCTAATTGTTCAGCGAGGATGGTGAAAGTGAAACAGGGCAATATTGGCATATACTTGACCGATCACGTTCTTTTTAGGAGATATCCCAAAATGACGCCCAACAAGCCAACAAGAACATATATGAATGACATACCAACACGATTCCTGCTGGAGTGATGCCTCAACAGCTCCTGCATAGAATAATTGCACATAATCAGTTTTAAGATACTTTCCTAATACTCCTGCTTACAACGGCACTGGCAATTTCGATGTTCAACAATAAAATGAACCATGAAAAGCAAATGATGCGAGAACATATTTGTACCACAAAGATGCAGATGCCACCTAACCTGAACAGTACTGTACTGCTATTATATCCAGAGCCGACTTTGTTAATACTAGAGCAAGCACTTAAGCAAGCTTAAAGTTACAAAAGGGTGGCTACTCCGGCATTAACAAAGTCTGCTCTGGAAATAGCTCCACCCCTTATTACTGTCTCCATTGTTTCAACATATTTATTTAAAGAGATCAATTCCTTCAACAGTTTTCCATAACTAGTCAAGATTTGCACATGTGAACGAGGATTTTAGAGAAAGGTAAAAGCAAAAAATCTTGCATGACGAGACGTCAGTATTTTTTTAAAAAAAAAAAATTGCTCTAAAGACTAAAGTGTCTTACCAATTCTTGTCGAAGCTGTTTGTTGTGCTGAATAGCAGAATTTTTCTCCTTAGTCAGTATGGAAATCAGGGCGCGTTCCTGAAATTACAAGTATTACACCGAGTAAGGATTTCAACACAATATAGCAATGATCTACCAAGTACCAAGTTCATTCAATGTTTGAGATAATACCGTCTCTACACTGTGTTGCTTTTGCATTGAATACAATAGAGTTGTACAAGCATATATATAAATTGATCGCATGTCTCTTCAGAATATTCCTTAAAATATGGCCCGCTCTCACTCCAAAATGGTAACTAACAAGATAGTCCCCAAAATGGATTTCAAACAGGAATTTCCAACACTCGAACAATACAATACAATCATTGACTTGCTTACTCTTAGCTTATCTCAGAAAATTAAATCAATAAAGCGACACAGATTACAACAAGATGGAGGAAGCACATATAGAGAGTAAGATTTATCCATCTAATTATCATCAGAAAGAAAAAGGTGATACCTCAAATGAATTATCTTGAGGCTCGTCCCTCTCAAGATAAGGTCGAGTAACCTATAAACAAAAGTTGCATAGTTGCAACACAATTTATCAAAATGTGATGGGAAATATTAAAAAATAAAATAAATTAAAATAACAGACAATTGAATATTGAAACAAAGACAACAAAAACTCACAGTTGTACGTTCAGAAATGCTCAGATTTCCATTATCCATCACAGAAGCTCTAGGTGAAGAACCTTCCTCTGATTCCTCTCGCACTGGTGACGGCGGTCTTGGTGGAGAAACATAAACAACTCTCAATTTGCACTCTTCAACAAGATGTCCTGCTTCCTTATTAAACTGAAACGGAAGGAACCATCACAAACAAACCAATTAGTGCTAACCACAACATATATTAAGTCTGATTTTACCCAAAATGAAAAATCGCAAAATGGAAAGAGGAATTGTATCATTATACCATATCTGCATTGACATCCTTTGCTGTAGTTCCAGGACTAGTAACTGCACTCTGAAGTAAAAACTTGTCCTTACATTGCATATCAGGAGGCATCTCCTTTTGTGCTTGCATTGTAACTGATTTAAATTTAAATTAATCAGCAATTAATTATTAATTAACCCACTAAAAAACTTGAAAAGAATGTTTAATAATACACCTATAACATCACATGTAGATTTAGGGAACACAACCCCAGTATTAGGCCTAACACAGTACTTCCTTGGATTGGTAGTCTTAACCTAAAAATTAAATTTAAAAAAGAAAAATTAAAATAGACAAACTTTAAGAACAAAATCAAAATCCCAAATGAAAAAAAGTTAAGAAGATTGTAAAATGCAAGAAATTAGAAAATTGTAAGATTAATACCTTGAAAGCTACATAATTATCGCTCTTATTTAACAGCTGAAGAGAACACGAGATCTGCTTCCTCAATTCAACTTTTCAAAGAAACGAAAAAGAAAACTGTTTTAGAACAAATGAAAGTAAAAAACACAAGGATCGAAAATCGGTTTTGTGAAGAAGCTTACATGGAAATTGGAGCTCCTGAGGCTCGATGCTGAAAAGCTCGCCCGTACTCATATTCCCGTTGAGATCGAAGAGGAACAAAAAGAATGGCAGAGAGCGACGGAGGAGTGGAGAGGAAAGTAACAACGTGGGACAGAGATGTTAGTGTAAATTCAATCCCTGGTTCGCGTTTCTTTACTTTCCGGTTACTGTTTTTGGGAGCGTTTTTTTCAAACTGTGCATGCGTTTTATTTATTTTTAAAAAATAATTATATACTCGTACTATTCATTCATAATAATAATAAAAAAAAGATTTAAAGCTTATTCGTACCAAATAATTCGAATAAATATTTAAGTATATTACTAAAACTAAAAAAATAAACATAGCATAATAAATTAATAAAATTCAATACTTATAAAAATTGATTATAATAAAATATTTACTAAATATTACTGAAATTTTTTAAAAAATACCATAATAGATTAATGAAATTAAAATAATTATAAAAATTGATTTAATGCTGATTCGTACTATATACTACCAAAATTTTTAAATTATATTATTTATTTCGATTTTTAATGAATAATATAATAAAGTAATAATGCATAAAAAAAATTAAGTATCGGTATGACCAAGTCAAATATATATACTAAATTTTCTGTCAGTTTTATGTTGCATTTGAAGTGGCAGAGTGAGTAGACATTCTATTACGTCTTCATCTTCAAGCACACAATCTTAATTTTGACCATTGACTAATCCAATAATATAGCCAACAAAAACAATATTATTAAAATTGCATTTAGAAATTAATAAATCTCCTGTAAATTTTACCTCAGGAAGGCCAAATATACTATCAGATAATAACAAATTATGATTACATCAGGAATCTTGTAATCTTATAATTTCTACGATAAATAGATTCAAAATTACGATTTATATACCATCAGCAGGAGCAGAAGATTCCGGTTGTCTAACTCGGGCAGAGAAACCAGCAAACCAAGCAACTCTCATTAGTTGAATACCAAGAATCAGAATCCACCAACAAACAAGCCCTCTAATCATATGCATCATCCATGTCGGAGCACTGAGCTCAGCCGCGAGTTTCAAACCCCTCATCAGCTGTAATACACGATATCCCTCGTACACAACAGGGGTCACCAACCATACTGGTGACTTCCAATGCCAAGTAAGCATTTCAGTCAAGATTTGTACAGATAGAAGTAAGAGGTAAGGACCCAAAAGAACTGTAAATGAGATGAAAGGGAGCTGGGGTTGGAGGTTTCCATTGTGAGACCCCAGTAGCAAAATCAAAGGAAAGATAAATCCAGACAAAGATGCAACCATGTTCCATAACTTGTAACTGAAAGGAGGTTTGCTATTTCTGGCTTGTGCCGAGTTCTTCGGCCGAGAACAAGAATCAGCCATGAGAAGAAAAAGGGTAGCACCAAGATTGAAGATGCAATCTAAACCAATCAAAGAAAGAAGACTGGCCATATTGGGCCCGAGAAATATGGAAGATAAGGGAAGCCATAAGGTAGGCACCATGCCTGTGGTTAGAAGAAGAGAAGGACCCAAAAGCCACATAGGCCATTTTAGAATCTGAAACTGTAAGGATGGCTCATTCTTCGTATCAGCATGCTCTTCACTTTTAGTTTGGTCGTCGGAATTCAAAGTTTCAAATATGTTACTAGTTTTCTTCAAAAAGGTACTAGAAGAATCATCAGTGGGAGCATATGTAACTTGAGAAGACTCCCATGGAGTCAATTTGGTGCAGCAAACAGGAGTATAACTAATGCGGATACTGGGGAAGCCAGCACTATAGAAGTGTGTAGTTGAGGATTTGAACAACTTCAGGCTCTTGAGATGCACTCTGCGCACCAAAATATTTGATAGTATGGAAGGAGATTTTGGTATTGCTGCCATGGCTCAACTTAATTAACAGTTGAATTAGGCAATTGTCAGCTCAAATATATGCTTTTCAACCCTTGAAAGACACAAATTCAAAAAATAAATACACAAATCCAACCCAAAATCGCATATTTTCCCTCTAAAGTGAACCAGTTTGTTTACAAGATTGACTATTTTAATTTTCAAGAAGCTATGCTGCAAATTCAGTAAATAAGGATACAGCAATAAACCATTGGAATTTGGAAATACAGAGTATGAAAACTGAAAAATAGAACTATTAAATTTTTTTTTAGAAAAAAGGTATTAAATCTTGAAAATTAGAACTACAAACCCATTTAAAAATAATATTATGAAATATAAGTATCAATGAAATTACAACTGAACTTTCGAAATTTAAAATAAAAGTTGCCAATATCTACCATAAGAAATGGGAAGGTGAAAACCCTAATCATAATCAAATCTGATATCCATTAATCTCAATTCAACATATTTCAAACACAACACAAATTTGATTGGGCATTTCAAACGATACTTGCCATAGGAATAATCCGAATTCCATTTCTAAACCAAGCTATTGATGTAGTTTCTGAGCAAGTAAGCAGCTCTAATTCGTAACGATGAAAATACAGTAAATACTAGGGCATAAATCAAATCAAAATTGGGGCTTACCTTTTCTGGGAGATCTCTCTCCAGAAGAATACTGAAGAAACCACCGTAAGAATTGAAATCTGTTTTTACTTCGGCGGGATTGAATGACAGGTAACGGAAGCGGAGGTTAACAGAACTCTCTGCTCGCGCTTGAAAAATAATACTAACCCACACTTTTATTTCAAGTCCTCTTATTTTCAAAAATATATTTTTTAAGTACTTCAATTTTGTTATTTTTTTATTAATAGATTATTAGTTCTTTCGACTAGAGGAGGCCATGGGCCGGTTCGGCCCGCCAGGCCCGGCCGAACCGGCCCGTCTTGGAACCAACCCTGAACCGTAAAAAACCGGCCCGATTTGAACCGTAACTTGAACCGGCCGATGGTCGGGCCGGTTCAGGTTCAAGAAATTTTTGAACCATAACCGTGGAAGCCCTTGAACTGTGAGAAAACCGTGTGAACCGATTAATCGAACCGGCGGGCTTTAAAAAAAAAAAAAATGGGACCGGCGGGCCAAACCGGCGGTTCAAACCGCTGGGCCATGGGAGAGACAAATTCTGACAACAAAAATTAAAATCCCCTGGGTTGGCCCGGCGGTTTGAACCGGCGGGCCATTAAAATGAACCAAAACAGTGTTGAACCAAGGAAGAAG
>CANUEY010184921.1:0-33902 GCA_948099555.1 Croton setiger
ATATATATAACTATTGAATAGATATTTAAAATAGTCCACGTGGAATTCGTGAAATTTTATTAATTTAGCGAGATATTATTTAATTGCGTAAATTAATAATTATTAATTTATAGAATATATAGCTTATATCTCCATAATATGAATATCCATCTAGATATATTTGAACACTAATTTATATATATGAAGTATTAAATATGTATATTAATTATAATTTATGTAATTTCATTGATAAATTTTAAATATTTCATACATATCTCAATAAAATGTATAAATTCACTTAACTATGAATTTAGTTACACATACTATCATTAACTAAATTACTATATAAAGAGAGGTACTATACAATTCTACAAATGATTCTGATCTTAAATGTATAAAAAAAAATCAACCATGAAAGATAGTATGCGTAGAGAATTATGGAGTATAGACAACAAAATCCAGCATGCACTTAGAAGCAATTGCAACAGTGGGTGTCCAAGATATTTAATTTGCAAATAAGTCGAGCTACAATGTCAAACACTATCAAGAGATCAGCAGAGTATTTATCAGTACTTGGCGTTCCAAAAGATTATGTTAAAAGACAAAGTTGCCAAATTTTCATGATTAGAGAAGGTTCTCTATTAGTAATTTTTTTACTATTCTAAAAAAGGTTATAGATGAGATTCAAAATGATATTAATATAATAAATAAATAAACAAGTAATGCTAGATTCATATTTTCAGAAATTTGCTTAGTTTAATTATGAATTACGTACAAAATATTTTGATACGGATAATAAATTATTAATGTACACATCAAACGAGACCTATATAAATTTTTTATTATTTTATAAATTTAATAAATTATTAATTTACCACGTTGATCCTGAAACCGAATAATTTTAGGGAGATTATTAATTTATCGAAGTTTAATTTATGAAGTATTAATTTATCGATATTTCATGGTAGAATGTTAAAGACAAACCCTACTTGCTAAAAATTTAAAATCAATCTTTTTTTTTTTTTTTTTTTCATTTCTTAATCAAAGACAACGAATGTAAGGAAATAAATCAACTTTACGGTTACAATTCGACTAGCCAAAGGTGTTGTTTTGATTTTAATTGATTCATCTACGCTAAGTTTGATACATCAGCCGGAATTGTTAAGGGAAAAAAAAAAAAAATCTGCAGGAGGATGTACCGGAAAAGAGAACACTTTCGCAACCATTAGGTGTCTGAGTCAAAATATCTCTCGCACTCTCATTATCATGAATTCATGATAGAATGGAATTTCTCTGTAGATAAACTCAATTGGCTCTAATTTAAGACTATTGAAAACCCAATTATTCTTGACTTTGCAAAGTTTCCAAAATCTCAATTAAAATTCACGAATTCGACAACAGTATAAAGAAAACAAATACGGCGACAGTTCTCTCATCTCTTCTTTTGAAGAGTTCTCGTTTCTGTTCGCTCGTTTCATGAAGTGGATGTTCACAGGGTGTTGTTGATGAGTCCTTGGACCTTTGATAATCAGCTATTGCTTTTGGAATGTTATGGCAATAATGAAACGCCATTGCATATTCCTTTATTCTATTTTCCGATTTGGATTCACGTTAAGGGGCTTCGTTCTGGTTTCCGTTCCGAGCTAGTGTTGGTCGATATTGGGAATAAAATCGAAAATTCATTGAAGTTGACCCTGAGAATTTTGATTCTTCTTGGACTTCGTATATGCGAATGCGAGTTAATTGGGATGTTCGGAAGCCTATTCGTGATGTGTTCAAAATCACGTACGAAAGGTTAAAAGTTTTATGGTGGAATTTGTGTACGAGAGGCTTCCTTTGTTTTGCTTTATTTGTGGTTTCTTTGGCTACACGGAATATTTTTGTCCGAAACTTATTGAGTTTGAACCAGGCAAGGCGATATGGACTTTCTCACCAGCTCTTCGAGCTCCATCTAAACGAGTTCAGAGGAAGGATATTGGCAGTCGTTGGTTGCGGCCGGTAGGTGGCATTGGTGTTCATTCGGGTGATAGTTCCAAAGCTGATTTTGGTTCTGCTTCTGCTCATCAAGGTGTTAATTCGGTGGGACTTCATAATCAAGGCAGTCATGTTGTAGAGGGGCGGAGGTTAATGGGGGAAGACGGTTTATTATAATCCATTAGCAGTTAACATGAATACAGTGGATGTGGATATGGATATGGAAAGGCTTTCTGAAGATGATTCGGATGAGGTTTTTGAGGGAGAGTCAAAGAGGAAGAGATTGGGCGTAGATCACCTTTCTGGAGGAGCCTAGGGTCTTGCTTCTAACACAAGCATGCCTAATGATTCCAAAGCTAATTCATCGGCCGGTTCGAGATGAACCATCCGCCAAACATGAGTTGCCTAAGTTGGTGTCATGGGTTAGGCAACTCTTTGGCTATTGATCATTTAAAATTTATTGTTTTTTAGAAGCGTCTTGCTTGTATTTTCCTTATTGAAACTTTATGTTCTTCCATTAAAATTAATGAAATAAAAGATCTTTTGGGTTATGATGATTGTATTGTGGTGGATCATGTGAGTTGTAGTGGTCTTGCATGAAATCTTTTAATCATGTTAAACCTCTTAATGTGTGTAATAGATGTATTGATGTGAAAGTTGAGGTAGATTTGGTAGATTAATGGCGTTTGATAGGTTTCTATGGTAACACGGATCGTGCTAAGCATGTTGAAACATTGACATTATTAAGAAATATGGCGGGTTGTAGTGTTTTACCATGGATGTGTGTAGGTGATTTTAATGATGTTTTGCATCCATAGGAGAAGAGGAGTGGTCGTCGTCAGCCTCAGAATTTAATTAATGGGTTTTGAGCTGCAGTACTGAGTTGATTGATTTTCATATGGAAGGGTATCCGTTCACTTGGGAGCATGGGAGGGAGTCTGGATATTTGATTGAATCCAAAGTGGATAGAGTGCTTATTTCGGCTTCTTGGTTGGTCTTGTTTCCTTTAACTCAAGCTTACTCATAGGACACATCTTTCTCGGATCATTTCCCTATTTTCTTGGAGATACGGAAACACTTAATTGGGAACGTTGCTAATCGTTTCCGGGTTGAGAACGTTTGGCTTAGGAATCCTGCTTGCCGTTCGGTTGTGATGGAGGTTTGGAATGATAATCATTCATTTGTGGTAATGAGTTATTGCGGTGGGGTTTGGAGTTGTGTAGTGAAAACAAAGTTGCATTGCAGAATTATAGGCGGGTGATGAAGGAGCTTCGTAGCTCGCGGTTGTTAGCAAACGTTAATCATTTTTTTGAGGCAAAGACTCGCTTTCATGGTCTTTTGCGCGATCAGAAGATTAAGTGAAAGCAGGGGGCAAAAATTTTCTGGTTACAAGAAGGTGATCGTAACATGAAGTTTCTTCATTCAGCGGCTAGTTCTAACGCAAGAAGAATAATGTAGCTCGTTTGCGTGATTCTGCAGGCGTATAGGTTGATGATAGATTGGCGATGGGTGAGATTATGACAGGTTATTTTTCTGATGTTTTCACTTCTAATGTAGGGAATATTAATCCGGTTGTGGAACTTATTCCAGTGTGTATTTTGGAGGAGGCTAATTTAAGCTTGATTGCACCATATACTGTTGAGGAAATTCGAATTGCTATTTTTAGTATGCACCCTGAGAAGGCTCTAGGTATGGATGGTTTTAATCCTGCTGTTTATCAAGCTCACTGGGATGCGGTTGGGTCGGCTGTTTGGGAAGCTTGTATACAGTATTTGAATCAAGGGCACTTTTCAACTAAGCTGAATTGAACTTTATTAGTTCTCATTACCAAGAAAGTTGTTCGGGAAACTAAGGGTGATCTCAGACCAATTGCTCTGTGCAATGTGTTGTATAAGATAATGAGTACAGCAATTTCTGCTGTGGGATACCGTCCTCCTTCTGCGGCTCATGTTGATTTTGTTTGTTGGTTCGTTTTGTTAGTCCCTCAACAGTATTGATGGGTTGCAGCGGTTTGTAATGATTTTATGGGCAATATGGCAGCCGAGGAATGACATTGTATGGAAGAATAAATGGTCAAATACAAGACAAGTGGTGCGTCGAGCTACTAAGTTTCTTGAGGATTGGAGTTCTGTGTTAAACAACTTTAATTAAATTTGGATTACGAAATCAATCCCATTGATAAGAAGAATTACTAATCTGTATCTATAATCAATAACTCTTAAACGCAGCGGAATCCGATGATCAGTTCTTTTACGGTATCGACTTTTATATATTAAAATCATATCATGTTTAAATTTATGTTACAATGAACCATAAATAATAGGAAGCATTCTTTCATTCTGCTCAAGTTAATTCACCTGTTATTGCTAGCGTTATTCCTGTGTCGTCGTGGACCAGTTCGCTTGCTGCTGTGTTGAAGGTTACCGTTGCTTGCTCATGCTTTAATGGTGTCTATGGAGGAGTTGGGGCGCTTGTTCGTAATAGCAATGGCAATTTTGTGAGTACTTTGCAAACCTCTTTTCCTGGTAATTTGGATTCTGCTGTTATGGAGGGTTTTGTAAATAATTTGAAGTAAATCCATAGCTAATGCAGTTTTGCTTCAGATTGGCTATCAATTAACGACGGAACATAATCCGTTTCAGAAATCCCACTCACTATTATCTACGACCAGATAAAGTTTCCACAGCTACTGAATTTAGTAGCAATTTGCTGGTCAGAATCTTGCAATATTCTAATTCGTAGCCTTTTCCCCAGAAATTCTTAAATAATTTGAAGCTAATTGTTTAACCCGCCAAAAATAAAAAGGATTAAATAATTTGAATCCCAATTTTCCAACGTGTTGTGTGCTTGAAACATTGCGATTTTCAACTGATCTCAAACAATTGCCTTCTTCATTTCCGATCAGAAGCCCCTCGTTAGGCGCTCGAGTTTTCAATTTCGTCGAGTTTCAGATATTTCACTGTTGACTAGGCTTCTTCACAACCAATCAAAAATGAAGAACCAATGGCTTCTTCTTCCATAAACAGAATTGGGCTTCTTCTCAACAAGTCAAAAATCTTAAAACCGGCAACTTCTTCTTCTAGAAACAGAATCGGCAACTTCTGGTTCTACTTTTGCTTTATAACTGACGGCGGTGGTGTTGATTCTATCGACTTTCACGTCTTTTGCTTCGATTTTAGCACCTTTGATTGCTGATCTATTTCAACATCCTCTTCTTCGATTTCCAACTGATGTCTTCGTCTTCGACTGATTTCAACGATCCCGTCCTTGATTTCAAATTGTTTCTGACTAGGGGTGTGTGGCACAGTTCCGGTATGATTCTTTGTAAGAACATTTTCTGGTACTGATTGACTGGTTACTTTAAAATAAGGAACCTTTCCAAGAACTATATGATCAGTTCCGGTACAGTTCTTAATTTTTCTATTCTGTTTCCAGATTCAGTTCTAGGAAAACCATATAATTTTAATCAAAATAAATCTTATATTTAAATTATTACTAATTTAGCCACTAAATTATTTTTAAACTTGCAACAAAAATAATAAATTTTAGGGCAAGATTTAACATTTAAATATTATATAACCAATAAAATAACATTCAAACTAATAATAGTATTTAAAGTTCAAATTATGTAATTTCAAAATTTTATAAAAGGTATATTGTGTATGTTCTGTATAATATATAATATTATTTTATAATATATACTATTATTATTTAATACATATTAATATTAATTTTTAATTATAACCGGTTCCAGGTAAGGTTTTGGTTCCGTTTAAGGTTTTGGTTCCGTTTAATTTCTTCAGGTTCTAGATCTGGTTCCGATTCATTTCTTTTTAAGAACATTTCCTAGTACTAGATGTGGCCACGGGCCGGGCCGGTTCCGGCCGCGGCCCGCCGGGCCACGGTTCAAGGTTCAATGAAACCGTAACCGGCCCGCCAAACCGGCGGTTCAGGTTAACCGGTGGTTAAATTCCGGGTTAAAAAATCGGCGGTTCATGACGGTTAAACCGGCGATTCATGACGGTTAAACCGGTGGTTCATGACGGTTAACCGACGGTTCATGGCAGTTAACCGGCGGTTCGATTCAAAAAGCCCGCCGGTTCGCTCACGGTTCATGGGCCTCCACGGTTACGGTTCAAAAAATTCTCGAACCTGAACCGGCCCGGCCATCGGCCGATTCAGGTTACGGTTCAAGGCGGGCCGGTTTTTCACGGTTACGGGCCGGTTCGAAGACGGACCGGTTCGGTCGGGCCTGGCGGGCCGAACCGGCCCATTGCCACTCTACCTAGTACCATCTTTGATTTTGATTCCAATTTTGGTTTGATTCTTATAAAAACGGTTTTTCTGCCCATTTTGATATCAATTCGGTTTACGGTTCTTGGTTTTTTATTTATAATGTCTTTATGAATCTTTCATGCAAAAAAGTGAAATTTTATCTAATGGTGGCTAATTTTGTTTAAAAGTACAAAAGCCTTACCATTTTTAATAATCCCCTTAATTATTTTTTTTTAAGGAAAAATCCCTTAATTAATTGCAACCAAGTGTTGCATACCGATGGTTCATGCACATAGCCACGTCAAATAGAAACTCCACCTGAATAGGTATTTCTAGGTATATGTACTACACTAGTTTTTCATTATGTACTTCACTTAACTTTTACCAATTACTTCCTTCCTATTTCTATATAACCAGCGAACAAAGCCAAAATCAATTTCCTTTCTTGTCGACGGACCGCACATTTGTCCTAAAACAAGAAAACATTTTGACACCTAATCGTAGCGAGAGAAAGAAAATGAATCATGACATCGGCGGAGGAGGAGGAGGAGGAGGAGCTCCGTCGTCAACCATGAACACCACTGACATGATGATGCATCCCCACCATAAGATGATGATGCACATGACATTTTTCTGGGGGAAAAATGCAGAAATTCTTTTTTCCGGTTGGCCGGGATCAAGAACTAGCATGTACGTTTTAGCTTTGATAGTGATTTTTGTTTTCTCTTTTCTTGTTGAATGGCTTTCTCACTCTCAATTCATCAAGCCTGGCTCCGCCAACTTGCCCGCCGGTTTAATTCAGACTTTATTACATGCTTTACGTGTTAGTTTGGCTTATTTGGTTATGTTGGCGGTTATGTCTTTCAACGGCGGCGTTTTCCTGGTGGCTGTGGCGGGTCATACTCTTGGATTCTTGATTTTTGGTAGTAGGATTTTCAAGAAAACTTCCTCTTCTCCTCTTCTTGCAAAATCCGTTGATCTTCCTCCGATGAGTTGCTGATATGTTTGATTTTGGTTTTTGAATAATATTTTATTTTTATTATTTGGAATAATTTTTATTTTTGTTTTGTTTGGATTAGGTTTCTATTTATGTTATTGAAATAAAATTAAATTAGACATAATTGTTGTGTTTTTTTAGTTAATTAGCGATTATTTTTCCTGGATTCATGTGTAATTTATTATTATTATTATTATTATTACTTGTTTAGGAATCATTTATTTTTTCCTTAAAAAACAGGAATCTTGTATTTTTTTTTTTTTTAATTTTCAGTGGGTGATAATGAGTATCTTAATTTTTTTTCCCACAATAAATATATTAATTTAGACAATAAATATATTAATTTTCATTTTTATTAGATGCATTTTCTTTGATAATTATTTTAATTAAACGAATTATTTTTTTTTAAATTATTTTATTTTCTTTAACAAGATTTAATAAAAAAAATAGTTGAAAATATTTTTACTTTTAAAGAATTGTTTTATTTAGGTACCAAATAATAAAATTGTACAAGAATAAAGAGAAAAAGGGAGATGAGATTTGTGTGGTCATTTTTTTAGGCTGTCTGATTATGAAAGTGACTGAAATGAGATGGCAGAAATAAATGTCAAGTGTTGAACTTTCCAAGACAAACATAAATAGCAATGGCCAAGCTGTGTATTTAATGTTGGATGCCCCAATTGCATACGTTAGATTTCTAATTTACCGTTGACACCAATTTGCATTTTGGTAATTTGAGAGTTCTCGAGCTATCCAACTCTTCAATGGATGTTTAGTAATCCGTTGGATTGTTTGAGTTGAGTTAATCTAAGATGCCACAAACGATTATTCATTAATTTTGATATCGAAAATCAATACAGACAAGACAGAACAACTATAAATGATCTTGACAAAAAATAAAATAAAAAAACAAAAAACCTGTTGTGTCGATCGAGAGTTCTCCGTGTAGAGAACTCTCGATCGACATGATTTTAGATGGCTTTGGTTTGATTCTTATATATTTGGGATTTAATTATATATGAACTCTTAGTATTTGTATTTTGGTTGGATTGAGAAAATATTACGTATTTACAGAATTTAAATGATAATTATTTTTTTTTTTTTTAGGAAAATAAATATTGTTTTTTTTTTAGAACATACAAAATGAGTTTTATGGGTTGTAACCCATATTTCAGCATGGAATTCCGCATAAGCAATACACAAACTAGGGATAAAACAAGCAATAATATTGGTTTTTTTTTTTTTCCAAAAGTATCCAATTCATAATGTTAGATAGCAATTTAAAAAAACTAATATTAGTTTTTTTAAATAATTAATGGATTTAATTCAAATAAAATACAAAGAAAATAGATAATTCACATTTTTAAAAAGAAAAATATCCTATTTCAAAGAAAAATTCAATAATTTTGACGCTAAAAAAGGAAAAAGAAAATCCATTTTGAAAGAAGGAATGGGAAGGATAATTTTAATTGATGGAATTGAAGCATTTTATATAATAGTCAGATTTCATCGTCTGTTATCAAAAAATGAATAATAATCCATGGAATTTATAAATTTCATTATAGCTCAAATTCTTAATTTTGAATAAGAAAGAAATCTCATATAAGAGATGAGATTTTATCTATTCCACCATTTTTTAATTAATAATAAAATTGAGAATGTTAATTATATTTCATTTATATCCATAAATTCATGCATTTTAGCAAACAAAGGAATCATACGTTTCATACATTTCACATTACATGCATTTAATAAAATCCATACATTTCTAATTTCATCAATTCAAACAACTACTAAATGGTTTTTAAAGTATGATATTTTTTTTTTTTTTGAGTCAAAACGATGCGTTTTGTTTTTTTTTTTTTTTAAAGCCTAAACGATGATATTGTCAAAATTACAAATTGGGATATTTTGATGGTATATTTATATTTAGTGTATGCATTAAAGGAATGAAATTTTTATTAGAATGAGGTTATTAGTATTGTTTATTGAAAAAGAATTATTAATTTTTTTTTAGATGAAAAAATAATTATTAATATTATGACAAAATTCTAAAATAACATTCTTACTTATTCTTAGTAATAAGTTTATTACATCAAGCCAATAGTAGTTAGAAAAAAAAAAAAAAAAACTAGGGTATTTTTAACAATATACATATAAAAAAAGTTAAAAAATACAAATAATTAAAATAATTTACATATAAAGCGATTATTATATAATTATTTTTTTCTAATTTAATTGAGTAATTTAATTCATGATCAAATAATAAAGATTGTCTCCCTTATAAACACATCTGAATGGAGTCTCTACTAGAATTACAGGGAAGATTGAAGATTACAAAACTAGAACTTCTTGAGATATGAGTAATAAATTAACATAACTCGAACACAAGCAAAAAAATATTGATTGAACTAACTCCATTCTTCGCCATGACAGACAAAAGATGGGTTCAAGCTATGGAGAAAGAAATTCAAGCTATTGAGAGGAACAATACTTGGAATCTATCATCACTTCCAAGTGCATATCAAGCAATTGGAATTGAATGGGTGTATAAAGTCAAGAAGAATTACAAAGGCGAAGTCAACAGATATAAGGCAAGACTTGTTGCTAACGGTTATAAGCAACAGCAAGGAATTGATTATGATGAAGTTTTTGCTCTTATTGCTCAACTAGACACAATTCGCCTATTATTATCACTTGTAGTGTAGAACTTGTGAAAAATCCATCAAATGGATGTGAAATTTGCATTTCTAAATGGTTAACATAAAGAAGAGATTTATGTTGAACAACCTATAGGTTTCATCATTAAAAACTCTAAAGATAAGGTGTTAAGATTGAAAAAAGCTTTATATGGATTAAAGCAAGTACCATGAGCTTGGAATAACGGTCTTCATCAATATTTACAAAAAAAAAATGGTTTCACAAGGTGCGATCACGAATATGCACTCTGTGAAAAAAATCTATTATTTGTTTGTATATATGTGGATGATCTTATTTTTACAGGAACAACCAAATTATGTTTGATAATTTCAAACATGATTTGGTTAAAAATTTATTATTATTATTATTATTATTATTATTATTATTATTATTATTATTATTATTATTATTATTATTATTATTATTATTATTATTATTATATATGGTTAAAAATGCTTCAACAAGATAGTACAAAATTTATTCTATCTCATGTCTTGTAAAAAAAAAAAATGTATTTTGTACTAAAAAATACACATTAACTAGTACAAAGTACAAATCAGCTCTCAGTTTACCCTGTATATATATATATATCCCCTAATTAAATTAAATCCACACAAAATCTAACAAAGAAAAAATCTTCTCCACGATGCAGCATGATATGGGAAGTATCGCAACACCACCATCAGCAACCATGAACGGCACAGCCGGCTGCGGTGGCGGAATGATGCATAGGAAAAAAATGATGATGATGCATATGACCTTCTACTGGAGCAAAAATGCTGAAGTGATTTTCACCGGGTGGCCGGGAAAAGATTCCGGCATGTATATATTAGCTTTGATAACCATTTTTGTATTCGCGATCATCGTCGAATGGCTATCTCATAGTAGATTAATCAAACCAGGATCTAACAATTTTATTGCAGGTTTTATACAGACATTAATGCATACTATTAGGGTTGGTCTTGCTTATATGGTGATGCTCGGCGTCATGTCGTTTAATGGTGGTGTGTTTCTTGCTGCGGTGGCTGGACATGGTTTAGGGTTCTTGATTTTTGGAAGTAGGGTTTTTAGGAACACAGAAATTAAACCACCTTTTGAGAAAAATTCGGATCTTCCACCTATGAGTTGTTAATTTTTTTTCCATTATTTTAGGATCTGATTTCTTGAAAAAATTATCCAAACATTTTTTTTAATTAACTGTTGATTTTATGGCTAAAATTTTGATCATAAAAGGAGCTTAGCTCCTTCAGTTCAATTCATCCTACAAACTTGTTGTAGTCTTGGATGAGTAATTTTTCTCTCTCTATTTGTAATATTTCTTGTGAAATATTAATTTACTCAGTAAAATTGGTCAAAATTCATATTTTATTTATTTATCAGAATTTTCTTATTAATCACAAGTTGTACTGGACGGGTTTCAACTGTGGCAAATCACTGATTTTATAAGGGGTTAGAAATATATAATTGTTTTTCAATGGGTAATATTTGGGTTCGAAATCGATGTATATCTAGACTGAACTCTGATTACATAAGTCTTTAAAATAAAAAACTAAATTACAAAATGCTAAATTATAAATATTAAATCAAATAAAATTTTTTTACAATATAAAAATTAATCTCGGCAGAAAACTAAACTAAATAGTATAACTCAACTCGATCCTCGGCTCAAGAAGAAAGAATCGAGCCTCACATTAACAGAATATCAAAATCCTACAAAACAGACTATATGGATGTGAGAGTTATATATAGTCGCTCAATAAATAATCAAGCACATACAATTTCAAACTTAATGGTGTATCAGGACCTCTGATTTTATCGAAACTCTTCCTCCCTTATATCAGATCATAGATAATTAGATATAATCAAATTCATATTTCTTTATCTCAGACCCAAATTCAGATATAACCAGATTCAAATATAAATTAAACATATAATAGATTCATTTTAGAAGTTTAATTAAACTCAATTTACATTAATACTCATTTAAAGTAAAATTTTTAGAGAAGCTATTTCAATACTAAAAGATTGTTCCTGCAAACTTTCAGACCAATCAGAATACAATAAGTCACTAAAAATCATCCAAGTTTCTGTTTAAACTCATAAACCCTAATTTTTAATTAATAAACTAAATCTTGAAATAGTATGAAAATAAAATTAATCAGTTAAAATAAATATCTTTTAAATCAGATAACATAAATGGATTAAAGAAGAAAAATCAAAAATCCCAAAAAGTTAGGTAAAACTAATTATAAACTGCTTGGATACCTGATTTGGATGAGTTGTAGCCTATATGTAAACTAAACTCAAACCTAACTCTAACCATCAAAAAATTGCCATGACAGCACTGCAACTAGGGCAGCAATCGAGTCGAGCCGTTCGCGAGTGGCTCGATGTTCACTCGATAAAAACTCGAATATGTCCTTCATCGCATATTCCCTTTCTCTTAACAGGCAAAAGCCCTACTATCCTCCTTAAATAATTCCGTAATTTTATTCATTTTATTATTGAAATTATCATTTAACATCTCTAAATATCTAATTAATAAATAAATAAATAAATTTTAAATTAATTTATTTATTTTAATTTACCAAACTTTCATTTTAATTCATAAATTAACCCACCCCTAAACCTCACAAATCACCCCTAATATTCAATTAATTTCAGAAACTATATTAAATATAAATTACGAAATATTTTAAAATACAATATTATACTCAAAACGACTGGTTTATCATCTTAAGTACCTAACAGACAAGGGTAGAAAATGACCATTTTACCCCTAACCTCAAACTTTCCAAAAGCCAAGAGTTTTACAATTTATTTGTAGCAAAAATCTTATTATGTCTCTAAGGCAAAGAACAGAAACAGAAGTCTCGGATCCAACTTCCAAAGTAAAAAAAAAAAGTGTCCTACGTGAAGTTTCCTAATCGGAATCTTGAGAAAAGTTAGCTTATAAGCACATGGTATGGGTAGCTTTTGTACTTAAATAAAGACAACCCCATGTTAGAATCTTCCTCAATTTAGGTCCCTCTTCTTTTTGGTAACCAAATAATTGGACCCCAAACAAGGAATTTGATGCATTGCAAATGGACCAATTCAAGATTTTTAATGTCTTAGCCAACCACTTCATCTAATTTATATGACTTATTTATAAGCTTCTTGTTTCATAACTCCATTTAAGTCACATCATAATTAGTGTTCATTAGGTGTAGAAGCTTCTTGTTTCATAATTCCATTGCAAATGTAAGGATTTGAATTTTTGCCCATTTTTTGTATTTTAATTTAATAAAAAAATCCCAATTATTAATTAATTAATAGAATAATTAACATTTCCATTGACTAAAAATAAAAATTTCAGTTTATAGAATTAAAGGTCACTATCTCCAAATAAAATATGAAATACAAACTTATACAACAACACTACTAATTAATCTAATCATAATTAATTAATTAATTAATTATAATTGATATATAATAATAATAATTAAGCCAGCTAACATCAGCAAGCAAACAGAAGAAGGAACAGAAGAGTATTTCTGTGTCTTTTCAAAGACAATTATTAATATTATTATTTTTCACCACCCACTTACGTAATCTAATAAACCCTAAATTAAATTAAGATAATTCGACGTAATCTTGAATTATTTTACCATTATTGTCTGTCCTTTTCTTCTTTTCTTTTATTTTTTGTCTGCAAATAATTTTTCACACTGAGAGAGATGGAAATGGAGTATGTTAGAAATAAGAGACAAGTCAAGGCAGGTGCCTTTTCTGTTTTAGTTCAGTAAGTCCATTCTTGAGGCAGACCTATCTCTTGGTGGTGGTGGTGGTTCTTCGCCGGCTCCGGCCGAGCTTGGCTTTTCTTCCGGACTTGTTGTTGGCCGTAGCTCACTTCATCCATTAATAATCCATCTAGAAAAGGATTTCACCAACCAATAATAATATTAGAAAAGGATGATATATGCTTGAAAATTTAGCATATTTTATATTTTAAGATAATGTATAATTATTTAATTAAGTAAATTTTATAAAACGTTAATTAAAAATTACTTAAGCAGTTAATTTTGCCGAATAAATCTATCGTAAATAAAGTGAAAATGGAATCTTGGGATGATAAGGTACCATCTTGAATAGGGAAACTAGCACCATGAAGGAATCTTGGTTCCACACCCATTTTGTCAAAGTGAAATTTCAAGGCTTGAACTACTCTAGCTGGAATAAGGACAGTAGAACATCCTGGTCCAAACAAACAATATATATATAAAAAATCAAATTTTAATTAATATTATTAATATAAAAAATGGTTTTAATTAAATTAGTTGCTAAAAAATGGTAATTAAAGTAATTAATTAGTTGTATTAGTTGTTAGATGAAAGCAATAGCTAAGTTAGATGACCAAAACCAAAAAGTAGTTATCTATTGTGGACCAACCAACCAATCAATTGAAGATGAAGATTCCAATTCAAACTTATTTGGCAATTATTGCCCAAAGTTGAATAAATTAAAAAAATAATTATCTAAAAGATTATTAGGAATCTTGCATATGTAACCAATTAAGATTCCTAAGAATCAAAAACAATCCCAAATAAAATCCAAATTTAATCAAAAATAATATGTGATTAAGTAGAATTTTGTTTAAGGATGTAATTATTTTATTTAATTAGCTGTTAGTAATTTATAATAATTATTTTTTTTTATTAATCACTAAAAATTAATTGTTAGATTTAATTTTTTATAAAATGCAATTTAAGTTTTTAGCGGTTTAAAAAGCTATTTTAGTCGTTTTAATCAATTTTTATCGTTTTAACCAATTAATGATACATTATTTTTTATTATGTTTAAGCTATTTTTTTAATAAATATTATAAAAAATAATTTCATTCAAAATGCTAAAATCTATTTCAGATGTTATTAATTAATAAATAAACCATATATAGTAAGCTAATTACTCCAAGAAATTTTGAAATTGATAGTTATATATATATATATATATATATATATGGTTAAAAAATATCTATGAAAAATAGACTTATTTTTAAGCAAAAATAAGTGGGGAAAAAAGCAAGAATCGAACTTAAAAAAAAGGAATAATAACTTTTTTTTTTTTTTTTCATAAGAACATACCTGATTTCTTGCGTGAGTCACAAGTATTAATAATTGCTCTAGGAAGGAAAACTCCAGTCCCACAAGAAGCAGTTCTTGAACCAGATTTATCACCAAGAAAATAAGC
Source organism: Croton setiger (assembly GCA_948099555.1). Lineage (NCBI taxonomy): Eukaryota > Viridiplantae > Streptophyta > Magnoliopsida > Malpighiales > Euphorbiaceae > Croton > Croton setiger. Next base: position 15,155 of record CANUEY010184921.1, read on the forward strand.
TGTCATTTGGGAATTTACAGTTCCTTTTTGTGGTAAATTTGGCCACGAAGTCTTCTGTAAATTAAAGCTTCTTCTTCCTTTACTTTGATGAAATTGCTTATTTGCTTCTGTATTATTATGCCCATTTGCTTTCTTTCCCCAATTCAAAGATTCTTCTTTATGTTTCGTAATTTGTTCTTGCTTGAGCTTATAGAACTAAAAAATTCAAATCATTAGAAAAATAATTAAATTTGTAGTAATATTTACAGTTACAAAATAAGAAAAAATAAATAAATAAACTTACTTGAATAGCCCTTATTTGGTAATCAATTAGAGCTTGCTTAGACTGAAAATCAAGATTTGAGCTTTTGGGTTCTTTCATGGTGGTTGAAGAAGGAACTGAAATAGGTAATAAAGAAGAACCAAAACATGTTTCTTCTTCATTTTTTACCTAAAAACGAAAAACTTAATAAAAACAGAGCAAACATAATAAAAACAGAGCAAAAGAATATACCTTATTTTCATCATCTTCAAGCATTTGATGAGCCATTTGGCGAGTCAATTCAACAATGTACTCGTCATCTTGGTCACTTGCTGACTCATTAGAACCCATTTCCGACTCAACAGGTGAGCTCATAGAAGAACCAAAATCAGAAAACCCAAACCCAGAAGAAGAAGAAGAAGAAGAAGAAGAAAAAGAAGTTGGTTTAATGGGTTGGTTGTGACAGTTGCTTCTACTCTTCATATCATCAGTTAAAAACTGGGATTGAGAAGAAAGCAATAATGAATCTGAACTGTGTAGGTCAACGGCCATAATAAAGGAAACTGGGAGGTTAGGGATACATAATAATGATTATTATATATACAAAAGAAAGTAGGAATCTATGGAGGTTTGTAAAAGAAGAAAAAAGAATGGTTGTGGGATGTATGTAGTGGTTGGGTTTAGAACATTTATGTCATCTTCTTTCTATCTATCCATTTGTTAGAGGATGCAATGAAAGAAAGCTTATTTGATTTTATTGTTGTATAAGATATTTATTGAGTGACAAGTGACTTGGATTTGAACCAATCCATATACCAATCAACCATTTCTATGATAAGTTTATAATGTGCTTTTTAGTCTTTTTACCTTATGTAATAGTTAAATTCATTACACACTGAGAGAATGCGGAGGTCTCGAGTTTTCTTTCTGTCCTCTTAGCCCTGATTTAGAAAGTAGAATGCAGAGGTCTCGAGTTTTCTTCCTACCTTCTTAGCTCTGATTTAGAGAGTAGAATGCGGAGGTCTTGAGTTTTCTTATTGCCCTCTTAATACCGATTTCCATGTTTAAAGGAGAGCGGAGAAGGAGAGCTACACCAACCCAAAGGGGAGTGGAGGGAGACCTTGCTAAATAGCCTATGGCTCCATGGATGATTAATTAATATTTTGTTGGATTTTTTTTACACTTACTTGTAAGTGTAATAAGATTGAAATAATTAGATTATAGGGAAATGTATTAATTTTGTTATTTTATTTTAATTAATCTACAATTTTTTTCTATATTTTTTGAAATTATTTTTTTTTTTATCTTTATATTTTAGAAAATTATACTATTTAGTCATTTTTCACTGAAAACAATAATAAAAATTAAAGAGTCGTGTATAATCTAAATCGTTTCTTAGCACTGATTACAAATATGATATTTGTTTTGACTAAAACAACCATGATAAGTTGAAAAAATCAAAAAATAATCAATTGATCGACTGGTGCTTTAGCATTTTTAACAAATTTATATTGCTTCTTGGAAAATTAATGTCATATTCGTAATCAGAAAAAAAAAAAGAAACATAATTTGTTAATTTCTGTTGTTTTTTTTGCGAAAATGATAAAATAATATAATTTTTTAAAATAAAAAAAAAACAAATTTATTTAAAAAAAATACAGCGAAAAAATTATTGATTAAGTAAAAATAATTTTTTACTACTTATTGATCAAGTTATTTAACTAATTTTTGTAAAATTTTACGATTTTACTACTTATCAATATATAAAATTTGATTCACTAAGCATTAATTCAAAAGTATTCTTTAATAATATTAATTTTACTTTCAATTAAAAAAATAAAAGTATTCTAATTGATTAATGAATCAATAATTTAATTAATAAAATTAACCAACCAAAATAAAGAAAATATATTAAATAATCAACTATGATGTGAATTGACGTTAACAATAGGTACAAATTTCATTGTTAGTTAGTTGGAGTGATTATGGAAATGTACAAAATGAGTAAAATGTATACATTAAAATAGAAAATAAAATAAAATAAATTTAAATTATTTTATTTTATTATTCTTTCATGTGATTAAGAGTAGATAAATAATATGCCTATATAATCTTTAATCTTAAATATATATCTATAAAAAAGAGATATAAGCAATTTTTCTATTTTCTAAAATTTCAATTTATATCTTATTTAAGTTTGTAATTTAATTATTTACAATTTATTTTAATTATTTAAATACAATTAATAAACCTTTTAAATAATTATAATTATAATTTTATGTCTATATTGTTTATAATTTATCTTCAGTTTATTTACTTTATATAATTATCTAATATCATCTAGTTTATTTTTTTTTCCAAACAATAATTAAACATCTATCAAGTAAAAATTTTTTTTTAAAAAAAAATATGTTTTATATATGGTGATTATAAATTTGTAATCTTAATGTTTTAGTATACAATATGAAATTTTATGAAAATTTAAATTAATTTGATAATAAAAATTATAAAAGATGGTATTTTTTTATTTATATGACGATATTAAGAGAATAATGGATAAATGGGTGATAATTTTTCCGAGAGAAAAATAGAAGAAATGATTCAGAAAACTGACCAAAATCGTAATTTTCCATTTTATTTGCTCGGTTTATAGAATTATTATAATGTTTAAATTAAATTATTTACTAGCAAAATAAGTTGCAAAGTAGAAATGTAATGCTTCTTTTTTCAATGACTAATTTGATAAAATTATTACATACTAATAAAAGAAAACAAAGTCATATAACTTTATTTACATAACAATTCTTGATACTAAATTGTCAAACTCAACAATAAGTTCCACAAGTTATGTCTTCATTTTATTTATTTTATATAATTATAATTTCATTTATTTTATATAATTATATAATTTCATGAAGTTAACATAATTTTTTTTTATTTTTAGTTTCCAAAAAATAATTTAATATTATTTAATGGAAAAATAAATTAAATTTTATATGTGGTACTAATAAATATGTAATTTTTAAGTTTTAGTATACAATATTATTTTTTATGAAATTAATTTGATAATAAAATATCATAAGATGGTAATTCTTTTGCGTCAGTTTACAAGAAGTTTAATATACGTTTAAAAACATTTACAAGAGGCTTACATAAGGTTTATAAGCAGTGGTGGATCCACTTTATAGAAAGTGGTGTCGTTTTACACAATTGATTTTACTATTCCCTTTATATTTATGTAAGTTTATATATTTGACCCCTTAAAATTTTTAGAATAGACCCTTATATTTACACTTATATCATATTGACCTCACAAATAAAATGTTTTGGGTCTGCACTTGCAATGCTTGGGGGGAAAGACAAATGCACCAAGTGGAGGAAGAATAACTGGTTGGTCCTTAATTTTTTTTTTTTTAATCAAAAATGGTCTTTTGGTATATTTTTTCTTTTATCAAAAGCAACCTTTTTTGCTATTTTTTTTTCTTCTAAATACATAATTACATCCCAAACGTTTATCATTTTTCTCCAATTGCAATTTATTGTTTAAAGGGACCTATTAGATACATTTCGATTTTTATTCTAACTTATTAGACAACTTAACTAGTTGGCTTTGGCTGCTTGCATTACACGCACCGGCCAAGGATCAAAATGAAATTTTCTGGTCTTCCTTCTTTGGATAGAGATCGAAAGAGTAATTTTTCACTTAAATACACATATTCAATTTCGGCATCAAAACAAATAAATAAGTTTATCAAATTGAAGCCTTGACATAAGGAGTCATAATATAAACTCAATTTGGATGGATAATCCTTAGTTTGGCCGAAAAAATAAAAAATACTATTTGGAAGGATTTTGTTCTTGTTATTTTTGATTTTTTGTCCAAATTACGTCTATCCAAATTAAACTCATGTTCTTACTCCACATTTTAAAATTTTTAATTTGTTATAGTCATTTGTTTATTTTGCTGCCAAAATTAGAGATAAGTATTTGAGTGAAAAATAATATTCCGGTCACTGTAAATTTCAGTTTGATCCATGACCAGAGCTGGTCAATCGAAATGTCCAATAGGTTATAAATAAAACGATAGATATTCAATAGGTCGAAAAATGAACTGAAATATGTGTAATAAGTCATCTAGGAAAATAGACAGTGAAGAAGGAGAGCCGGAAAGTGGGTGTGGGACTTGCTGGCCTGACCGGTAGATGAGACGTAAGTATCTACGACTCATATATACAAAATATAGAATTACTAACTAGTGTAATAGCGTCAAAAGTTAGGGACGTCTTCGTAATTATATCAAAACCGACGGACGAAATTGAAAATTTCCCTAAAATAAAATAACAACAAAGAATTTCTTACCTGCAATTCAACCTAATCACACATGAATTACAAAAGATGGCAAAGAATAGGAGAATGGGTGTAGCCATGGATTTTTCCAAAGGAAGCAAAAGAGCTCTCAAATGGGCAATTTTATAATATTATTTATGAAGATGATACTCTTTTTATTATTCATGTCAAGCCTTCTCAAGGAGATGAGTCTCGTTATCTTCTTTGGTCTAATTCTGGTGCACGTAAGTTCTATATATTCATTTCATCACTTAATTTGATATTTAATTAAACTTTATTTATCACTAATTCCATTGGATGAGCTTCGCCATGAACAAATTGTAGAAAAATATGAGATCAATCATGATCCTGAGGTTTTGGATTTGTTAGACACAGCATTTAGAAATTCGCGTACTATTTTTCGAACACTCTCAAAACAGCGTTGTTCTAGGTGTTTGAAAAACAGTTCATCGGCTGTAATCGAATAATAATCGAACTGTTCGCGAATATTTTCGAATAGTTGCCGAATCGAATTCGAACTTTTAATTAATGTACAAGTCGAATACAAATAGAAATTCGAACATCACGAATAACTAAACGAACTCGAACCGAACCTATTACTGTTTTATTCGATTCGGTTCGTTTACAGTCCTATGTGTTTGACGCATGCAACTTGCCCTGTGACTATTGTTAAGGATGAAATTAATACTGGTGATTATTAATCCATATTTTTGTTGAGCAGAACTATAATCCATTTCTATTCGGATTTTATTGAAACTTTTTTATGTTTAATTTTCGGATATTAATTTCAAAAGCAGTCTTGAAAATTATGAATTATATCTTACATTACATATTGAACGCTGTCGTATCATTTTCCAAGTAAAATTTTTATTAAAAAAATTTCCTATTTGGGATAAAAGAAAAAAAAAAGGACAAATCCCAGTTTTTCTTTTAAATTTAGATTGCCTATCAAAAGAATTAAACTTTATTTCATAAATTTTGACACAAAATAATATAATTAGAAATCCGAAAAAAATAAATTAATTTAATTTATATCTATTTTATAATCAAATATAATACAAAATCTAATTTTACAAACTGCAATCCCAATGCCGATAATTCAATTGTATGATTTAAAAAGGATGGAAAAACAAAAATTGGAATTTCGAGTCCAAATTACCCCGTAATGCAAAATAAGAAGAAAATAATTATAAATACAGAAGACTGAAACCTAAGAAAATAATTATAAATACAGAAGACTGAAACTTGTTCTACGCATAAAAACATACTGAAATAAATCTCTTCAATAACTTTGAATTGGTTCGATCACCTTATTGGGTAGCAGATTGCTTAAAAGAAATATGTAATTATTTGGTAGAACCCTTAATGGCATCAATTCGAGCTTTAAAAAAAGCCATTTGTTTCTCTTTTGGAGGCACAGATCCACTAATTGCAGAAATTTCAAGAAGCCCTTCCATCCATTTCCAAATAAGTGGAAATCTTTTCTCATTAATCAAATCAACTCGAACCACTTCTTGATTGACTCGAAACGTATTGAGTATAGAAAATATCACAATATCTAAATACCCAATAATTTCTCCTCCAAAAAATTCCTTTCCTTTAAGCAAATTTTCAAGATACATAAGCTGGTGTTCAACTTCTTCAATGATTTGCTCTTTCTCCTTTCCTTCAGCTGCATTAGACTTCAAAAATGTCGGCACGATCTGCAAATATCGAAAAAACCAATTATGACCCATTCAGTAGAATTAACTGTTCGAATAATATTTTAGTGTGCAAGTTCAAACATAACTATTTACATAACATTAAAAACTAAAGAATTTACTTTAAAAAACTGTTTAAACAGTTAAAAACTACTTTAAAAACGTTGTTTTATAAGATTTAGCTGAATACAGTCGTAGATCAAGATTAAGAAAAACTGATTATGCAAAAAAAAGGGAGAAATGGGGTAAATTGACTTACATTATCAAGTACAAATTTAGCCCAAAACCGAGCTTGAGCTCTTTCATAAGGGGTCTTAGGCAAAAGGGGATTATTTTGCTCGATTTCGTCAAGGTATTCGAGAATGATGAGCGATTCTGCAATGGGTTTTCCATTGTGTAAGAGCACAGGAACTTTTTTATGAACTGGGTTATACTTAAGGAGCTCAGGACTCTTGTTGGAGAAATTTTCTTCTATGTATTGATATTTTATCCCCTTTAATTTTAGGGCTATTTCTATTGAGTGACAAAAAGGACTAGCCCACATGCCAAATAGCTTCACTTCTTCTGCCATTTTAAGTAACTTGTGATGAGAAGTGTTGTGGGTTTTTTGGAATTGGGTATGCTGATTGGATGAGAATGAAAAAAAAACTTTAGAATATGGACTTAATTGAAAGAAATTTTCTTCTTCTAGCTATGCATATATATGAAACTTCACAGGCCTTTTTATAGGATTCTTAACCGACTTGCTTTATAATTTGATTTTCCAATTTACTAGGTTCACAATTTTTCTAATTTCCTTGAAATTATTTAGATATTTTAGCTTCAACCTCTAGATTTTTCTAAGCTTAATTATTGAACATGAATTTATGTAATTCAGTCTTCCCTTGAGGAAGAAAAGTCTATTACGTCGCTATCTTTAATAAGTCGAAGAACTTTTGGGTTAAACAATTGAAAAGTCTTTTTAAAAATTACAGAAAATGTCGGTTTTAAAATTGTCAAATTATTAGATATAGATAGTAAGCGATGTAATTTTTTTAAACAAATCTAAGATTCGAGGTGTATTGAATACGATTATTCATATACTAGAAAATTCAGTTATGTATGCTTAACTTTCGATCCATATTATATCTGTTTAGTCGGGAGATTCGAGACAAAACATAACTTGCGATCCATCTGATTAGTCGGGAGATTCAAGACAAAACATAAAAAAACGACGTGATTTTTTTAAACAAATTTAAGATTCGAGGTGTATTGAAAATAATTATTCATATTGGAAAATTCATTTATGTATGCTTAATTTGCGATCCGTATAAGATTTGAATTAGTCGGAAGATTCGAGACAAAACGATAAAAATTGGACCGGCTTTGTGGCAACATCCCACTAGCATATGGGAGCATTAAATTGACCAAAGTTATAGAAGGCGACCAAAGACTAATACAAATGATATATATATATATATATATATACACCAATTACATTAAGCTTTATTTTCATGCTCATACTAAAATCTAAAGCTACCCAAAATAATAATAATAATTATTATTATTAAAAATAACAATGATAATTTAGGAAGAAAAAAAAAATTAATTAGGATACTTATTAGGACCCCCAAATCGAGCTTTAACAAAATCAACATGTTTCTGTCTTGGAGGTAAGCTTTCTTTAACTGCATCATTCTGAAGAAGTCTTGCTATCCATTTCCACAAAGCTGGGAATTTTTCTTCATTAATGAATTCCAATTGTATTGCTTCTTTATTGAGTTGAAACAAATAAATTATACAAAATGCTACAATATCCAAATATCCAATTCTTTCACCTCCATAAAAGTTCTTTTCTTTAAGCTCATTTTCAAGAAAATTTAGTTGTTCATGAACTTCTTCAATCATTTCTTCTTGATCCTTCCCTTCAACTCCCATACTCTTTATTGCTGTTGGTATCATCTGCATAAATCATACATTTATATGATTAATCCCTATTTTTAGTTAGTTATGGCATATATTCCAAATATTTTAGAGTCGGAATCCGATTTTTTTTGCAAACGAAAGGTTAAAATAGTCTAAAATTTAAGAAATTCTAGTCATGATTGGTTTGGTGTATGAAATCATCTCGTTCAAGGTAAGATTTTTCCCAAAAAAAATATCTTTTTGACAATGCTACTTGAAAAGTTATTGTCGAACACAACTATAGACCGATCGGCAGAGGTTATCCAATTGATATTGTATCCACTATATCACTAATTCGGTGTAGAAACCCAATTGGCGAAAAAAATATGATTTAGTTCTTTACTTCTCATTGCATAAAGCTAAGCGAGATGTAGAAAGACAAAACAATTAGGGCTACAAACGAACCGAGCCGTTCACTAGCGGCTCAGTGTTCGCTTGATAAAAGTTTGACTCGAGACTCGGATCGATAATAAACGAACCGAGCTTGAACCGAAAATTAAGGCTCGTTTAATAAACGAGCTGAGCTCGAGCAATACAATACTTGGCTCGGCTTGTTTGCAGCCCTAAACACAATAAATTAGAGAAGGGTGAGAGGTAAAACAAAAATGAAAATAATGCATTGTACTTAAACTTGCCTTTTCATGAACAAATTTAGCCCAGAAGCGAGCCATAGCTTTGTGATAAGGATGTTTAGGCAAAAGAGGATTATTTGGCCAGATTTCATCAATATATTCTAGAATAACAAGTGATTCTGATATGGGTTTTCCATTATGAATCAACACAGGAATTTTCTTATGAACTGGGTTATGTTGCAGAAGTAAAGGACTCTTTTTGGTTAGATCTTCTTCTATGCTCTCATATTGTATTCCTTTAAGTTTTAAAGCCATGTCTATTGTTTGGCTAAAAGGACTAGCCCATGTACCTAATAGCTTCACTTCTTCTTCTCCCATTTTCTCTAAATTTGGCTTGAAAAATTTAATCTTTTCTTAGCCTTTTAAGCACATTAGATTAGTATATAATGTGTAAAATTTGTTATACTGTCTAGCTTAATTTGAAGTTTAGCTAAGAAATAAGTAAGCTTAACAAGCTTCTTATAATTAATAACTGATTAGAGAAGCTTACGGATAATAGAATTTGTATGATCCGTTTGAATAGCCATTCCTCAGCCTAAAATACTGTTTCAAACATTTGTCTTTTTCCTTTAGCTTTTACCTCATGTCGTGTAGTTTGAATAACCTTCTATAATGCTAATTACCATAATGCCCCTCATGTCTGTTTCAAGTGATCGAAGAAGACACAACTATTACAGTCATAATTGATCAAAGCAAGAACATATTACAGAACATTATAAAGAAAATATTATTTGATTAAGATACGTAATATAGGAAATCTTGAATTTCTGATGAAGAAAAGAAATTCTTGAATATGAGGAATATGTTCTTCTCTTGAAGGCAAACATTCCTTAACCAAATCCATTTCAAGAAGCTTTTGAAACCATTTGTACAGAACTGGGAATTTCTCTTCAGTTATAAATTTCTCAATCATAAATTCTTGACGTATATAAACCCAATACATTATAAAGAACACTGCAATGTCTACATACCCAATACTCTCACCTCCATAGAAGTCCTTTCCTTTGAGTTCATTTTCAACCCATTTCAGCAGCTCACAGATTTCTTCAATGGCTTGCTTTTGTTCTTTCTCTTCAGATGCATTTCCCTTAATTGCAATCCATAAGATCTGCCAAAAAAAAAAAAATTAAATAATTAATAATCCTAATTCAAAATAAGTTTGTTAAACCTTCTTCAAGTTTCCCTTATGCACATAAGGTCTCTTTCAGGCATTTCATCAAACATCTTATCTACAACACTATATTCAATAATCAATAAAGGAAAAGAGTATAAGAAGAAAAAGAATACCCAGTTTATATACCTGTTTGTCATCAAGAAATCTAGCCCAAAATCGAGCCATGGCTCGGTTATTAGGTTCTGTAGGCAATAAAAGAGGGTTTCTTGGCCATGTTTCATCAATGTACTCAAGAATGGCAAGTGATTCTGAAATGGGTATGCCATTATGAACAAGAACAGGGACTTTTTTGTAAACTGGATTGTAGTTCAATAGTAAAGAGGTCTTGTGACGGAGATCTACTTCTATGTATTCATATTGGATCCCTTTAAGTTTCAAAGCTAGTTCGATTCTGCGAGTGTAAGGACTTGCCCACATGCCCAGTAGCTTAACCTCTTCTTCTGCCATTTTTGAAGCTTGGAAAGTAATGCAGAATCTGACTCGTCAAATGAGCAAAATTTGCTTTGGTTTTTGGGTTTATCATTCATAATTGGGAAATGTCGATGAAGACCATTCTTTAATGCCTATATCTTTTGGGAGGTGGATGGGCGTTTTGGACTTTCCAATTCAAGTTGTGTAACTATTTATTTTATTAGCTATTTAGCTTGACTTGCTTAAGAGTTAGGCAGTTATAATTAGTTAGTTCATGCAACCACCTTCAACTACCATTTTTCTTTAAATTTACCTTAATCCTCCTCCATGCATTGTCTTTTAGACTATAAATCAAACCTTCCTTCAATCCAATCCTAACAATTTCATAGTCGTCTCTCTCACAATTGTATCCCAACCATAAAGACCCCAGAAAGTTCAATTTCGGGTAAAGTTCGGTAGAACCGAAACTGAATCGAAATTTTTGGTTCAATTAATTGAAATTTTGATAGTTTTTTATTTTTCGATTTTTCAGTTCGGTTAACTAAAAAAATTGGTTCGATTTTCGGTTATTACTTCTAAAATTTTTGATATTTTAGTTAACCGAAAAACCAAATTTTAATATCTAAAATGACATTGTTTTGGAAATCCCTTTTTCTTCCTCGTCTCTTTTTTCTTTCTGCTTCGGTTGACCGATTTGCACAGTCATTTCATTACAAATTTTCAAAAATTCGGTTTTTAATTTTCGGTTAACAAAAAAAAATTCGGTTTCAATTTTGATTATTCACTTAGTGCATTCGGTTAACCGATTTGCTCATCCATAGAGCAAGGGCTTGATCAGCCACCTACAAGAGCAATAAGCCGTCACAAGATCCAATTAATATCTGTCACTTCTTCTAGAGATGGAACTGGATTTGGAAGTACAAAAGGCTCTTGAAGTCCTTTGCCAAATTCTGCCCCTGATATTGTAGTAGGAAAAGAGTAAGACCATTTATCATATGCAGTGATATCATCTTGATAAATGAGCTTCAAGTGGGCTTTCGTCTCCATCGATTTGCTTAGTTGTTGCTTACTGAACTCAGAACTATCAATCAGTGACAAGAATGATTTAGAAACGCATCTGAAACGCAGAAGAATCTTCACTGGAAGCCAAAAAGGAATCTCAGATATCAAGTTCATCAGTAGAGATGGCGTTTCTTTCTTTGCATTTTTAGCCATTTCGAGGTAAGAACTGAAAATCCGCTAAAAATTGACTGAAAATCCGCAAGAAATTGGAGAAATGGAATTGAAACATCAGAAATCATATTGGTTGGTTGGTTCTAGCAATTAAATCAAGAAATTTCAAGAACAATAAAAGAAAAGAAACGTATAAAAGATTAACCAAATTACTGACCTTTACAAACTCAAAGGAAGAAGCAAATGTAGCGGCGTCAAGCTTTAGTCATGTGATCACCCATATGAGTACACAAGACATGTATGAATTTTTCACCAAAACTGCATCGTTCAGGGCATTAAACGGTGTGGTTGTGGCTGTGGCTGTGACCGGCGACGGAGAAGAGACGAAGAAGAACTGTTGGATACCAAAGCGAGGCTGTGACTGACTACGAGATTGGAGACTGGAGAGGAAAGGGTGGGTTAGGGTATTTTTATTTATTTGGCTTGAACGACGACGTTCCAGTGTTGACTAAAGTTGAGCAATTTGAAGTCAAGATGGTAATTTCACTCTACCCACACCTAATAAAACCAAATATGCTCCTCACAAAACTATACGGTTTTGAATAATTCATTTAATTCAGTAACAGAATCCCTAAACGTCTCAAAACAGACCCAGCTTTACTCTTCACTGCAGGCTGCGAAAGTCGACCTCCTTTTAGCTTTCAGTTTCGCCGCTTCACCTACGACGGAAGACGAAGCATTATCGTTCCCGTCTTCGTCGCGAGCTTTCAAGGTGCCGAATGTAAAAATAGTGCTTTTGGTCCTTTATGATGACTATAATTTTAGTTTCACGTCAGGTGATTTAAGATTTTTGTATTGCGTTTGCAAGTTGTCCAAGTTACTGAGATTTTTCGATTCATTTGCGGCTTAGGTAGTCAAATAGGCTTTTCTTACTCGAGGAGCTTTACTGATTGAAGGAAACAGAGAAAAATGTGAGTAAGAGCATGCTTTTATTGGTTTGTTAATCTTTTCTTCCATTTGGATTCGATTTGGGAGAAGTTAAATTGATTTTTATGAGTATTAGGTCAAGAATTTGCGTGAAGAATTTACCAAAATATGTGGCTGAGGATCGCCTGCGAGAGGTGTTTTCACAGAAAGGAGAAATTACTGATGTGAAGCTAATGCGTACCAAGTACACTCTTTTTCTATTCTTTTCTTTTCTTCAAGATGCATCTTTTTCTATTTACTTGGTTTTTAAAATTTCCCTTTTTTTACTTTTTAATCAAGAGATGGTAAGAGTAGGCAATTTGCTTTTATTGGATTTCGGACTGAGCATGAAGCTGAAGAAGCTATCAAATACTTCAACAAGTCTTACATTGATACTTGTAGAATTACTTGCGAGGTGTGCTTTCCTTTTTTTCTTTATTTGAAATATTTCTTCTTTGTTTCAATTGAATATGAGGCATCAGTATTTCTAAATATCCAAGGATGTATTAGATGCTACACAGAGATGGCTTTGTATCGAGTTGAATTTGAGAATAGAATAAATTGATTGCTTTTACACAGATTGCTCGTCAAATTGGGGATCCTGATATTCCTCGTCCTTGGAGTCGGCATTCTCAGAAGAAAAAACAGGAGACTGAAAGTGGTTATACAGCTTCTGGTGCTATAAATTCAAGCCTAAAAGGTGCTGGAGACAAAAGCAGGACTGATAAAAAAGGGGGTGACAATGTTGATCCTTTACTGCAGGAATTTCTTCAGGTCATGCAGCCAAGGATTAAGTCTAAATTGTGGGCAAATGATACTCTTATTGCTTCCCCTGCTGGCCAAAATGTTGAAGTAATTAAGAAGGAAACTGAAACAAAGAGAGGAAGTATAAAGAAGCCAGTACCTGAGCACAACGAATTAAGTGGAAGTGATAGTCATGAATCTGAGAAATCACACAGTGTCACTCATGATGAAGTCATTTCAGATATGGATTACTTCAAAAGTAGAGTAAAGAAAGAATGGTCTGATTCAGAAAGTGAAAGCAGTGAGAATGGTGATGATGGTGATGCCATTCATGATAATGATAGTGAAGCTGATGAGGAGAGTGATTCTCCTGAGGAAAATCTTAAGAGCAAGGATGTTGAAAAGTTAGATCAGACTGCAGAACTTGATACTAGAGCTATTATCCAAGCAGAGGGTGAGGAGGAAACTCCTGCAGGTTTTCATGGTGAAATCCTGGACCCTGATAATCCATCATCTAATACAAGAGATGAACTTCTTGAGGCTAGTCGACTTTTTGTTCGAAATCTGCCTTATACAGCAACGTAGGTGTTCTACCGCCTTCTGTATAATTGCGTATTTGACAACAATGTTTTTGTTGCATGTAATAATGTTCTATACTTCTATTTGATGTTAATGATCGTTTTTGCTATAGTGCATCCAGTGTATACTAATTGTTTACTAACTATAATTAGTATTTTAATGTGACAGAGAGGATGAGCTTGAAGAACACTTCAGTAAATTTGGCAATGTCTCACAGGTCCATCTTGTTGTTGATAAAGATACAAAACGGTCCAAGGGAATTGCATATATTCACTATACACTTCCTGAGTCAGCAACAAGGTATTTGTGGGTCAATGCTTAGGCTATTCATCTTTCTTGGTTGATGATATTTCGGTGATGTTACTGAAACCTCTCATTTAGTAACGTTCAATTAGTTTTTCAGCTGAATGCTTACAGCTGTTGATGGCTAGAACTCTTGTGCTAATAAATTTCTTATTTTTTAGGTTTCATATACACTTGCCAGTGAAAATTTTAGCATGTATATCTACCAATTAATGTATGCATGCTTCCGTTTATGCATCTGGCTTACTCAGGATGGTCCAATGCACTGTTTGGAAGCCTTGATCCTAGTGCACTGGGTCACCCTGACAGCTAGAGTTGAGCATAATTTGGTGAACAGCATTTAAACTACCAAAATGGAGCTGTTCAGTTTGATTTTGTTCGACATACTTTGACCATATTAAACTGATTGGTTTCTGTCTTAACTTTTGGCTTAATAACAACCAATTCCATAATCTACCGAAAAAGATCAAACTGAATGATTCTGGTTTGGTTTGATATTTGTCAGATCATCAAAACCAAAGTTGATCAAGTTTGTCCTACTAAGACCGACTCTTTAGGTTGGGTTTAACAGAATGGTCGACTATTCTTACCATAATAAAATTATGCTTTTTGTTCTCAATTCTAGCTTGGAGAACAATAAGCTATTTACATTCTGGACTTCTTGTACACAATGATTTCTAAAACTTCCCCAAAGAAAAAACTTAATCAGTTGAAATTGAAAATTTTGTTAACCAGAAATAATTAAATTAATTGTTTAATAATTAATAAAATAATTTATATGATTAAATAGGAGAATATTTGAACCTTCGTTTTGAATTTTTACTTCATGTGGTCTATTATCTTTGTTGACATTTCCCTTGGCCATTCGTTTCGTTGCATAGTTGCATGCTAAAATGGGTTGATAGTTTCTAAAAAAATCATGTTGGTGTTCCAGTTACAGTACTTATTTTCATATATTACTTTTTCTGTTCGGATCAGATAACTGTATAGTTTAATGTAGGGCTTTAGAGGAGTTAGACAATTCAATATTCCAAGGAAGATTAATGCATGTCATGCCAGCAAAAGAGAAAAATCCATCTGACAAACAAGAGTATGTTTTACATGTTGCATTCTTCTCTTTTCCTCTCAATCAATTCTCAGAACCTGTTGGGACGAGGTTAATATTTCATTATCTATAGGATTGACAATACTTCAAGAAAAGGTTCAAAAACTCTCAAGCAACGTCGGGAAGAAGAGAGGAAAGCATCTGAAACCAAGGGGGATACAAGAGCATGGAATAGTTTGTTCATGCGCCCTGATACAGTATGTAAAATCTTGACACTATTGTAATTTCTAAATCTCCCAGAGGTTCCTTTTTTTTTTTAAGACAAAATCTGAATGAAGTTAGTGGTCTTAACTATTCATATATGAAAATGTTTTATAATATTTTTTCTTGCTTTTCATATTCAGTGGGCTTGAGTTTTCATTTGTATCCATCACCTTAAGACTCAAATTTTATTTCTTTTATTAAATTCTAAGAGCATGCTTCTTTTCTAGCAATTCTGACAATCTTCACATTTCTGCTTGGGGAGATCGATTATAATTTCTGATCTAGGAATATCAATGCATATTGACAATGCATGGGGGCCTCCTCTTGACTTCTGAGCTCACAAGCATATCTAGTTGTACGAACATTTTTGAACTGCATACCAAGTTTTTCAGACCACAAAAACGACATGTTTTCCTTGAAACAGGTTATTCCTTTTTTTATGCTTTAAGGAAACCCTTGATAAGTAGCTGCAGTCATTGTTTATTAGTTTGCTTTCTATTTTCAAAACTCTAAAATTACTTCTCTTGTGACTTATTAACCAAATGTGCATTCCTCCATTTTGTGAATGCAATAGCTGTTTATGTGAGTTACAAGTTCGGAATTCATAACAAATAATTTTCAATTTTGAAGAGTGGAGTTGATATTTTCTGTATTTGTCTCATGATCGGCTTTTTGGAGATGCTGATTGCTTGTATGAACTGAATCCCCTTATATTCTTTTCTTATGCTTTAACTTCTTGCACTTTTCTCTCCTCAATCCTCATGTACATCGTTTATTGAAGCACAATAAAGAAGGGCATAACCTCAACAGTTTTGAGTGCATGCAAGAGATCCTAGAAACACACAATTGTTTTTTTTTTTTTTTTTTTCTTCAACAAATACTAATTATTAGCAATAAATTTCATTTGCATCGACTTTTTTTTTTTAACTAGCTTTTTAAGGGTCCTTCAAAGTTATAAAGGGAAGGTTTCTGAGTTTACATTGGTAGGACTCTTTTGGAGTTAGGCCTTGTTTGATGAGGGGTCTTTGTCTCTTCTTTTTCTTTTTCTTTTTCTTTTTTTCTGTTTTTTTTTTTTTTTTTTTTTTTGGTGTGTGTGTGTATGTGTGCATGTGTTCCAAAAGTAGGAAAATTGAACTGTCAAATAATGGGAAATTTTGGGAGAAAGCGGAAAACTATAATTGTAGAAATAGAAAATTTGAAAAAATTCAAAAATAAAAATTTCAATATTATCTTGTTGGGGGAAGAGTTCAAAGCAAAAAGAGTCAGCCAAATGTTTTCTCCCTTGCAGGATGAAAAAACATCACAGACTACATACCCGCATTATTGCTTTCTTGTCTTATCTGAACAAGAGTGGTTTCAATTCCTTTTAGGAAGAATAGACTAATGGTGCAATGCATGTAGCATTACCTCTTCTTGGGTGCTTCTTGGCTGCTGAAGTTTTGGTTTAATGTCTTCACCTCATTTTGTTCCTCTAATATGTGTTGATAGGTTGTTGAGAACATTGCTAGGAGACTTGGTGTAAGTAAGAGCAGTTTACTTGATCGTGAGGCTGATGATCTTGCGGTGCGTATTGCGTTGGGTGAAACACAAGTGCTTGCAGAGACGAAAAAGGCTCTTGCTGATGCCGGAGTGAATGTTGCATCTTTAGAGAAATTTGCTGCTGGTGAAACTGATGGCATGAAAAGGAGTAACAATGTCTTACTAGTAAAGAACTTGCCATATGGTTCTTCTGAAGGTGAACTTGCCAAGATGTTTGGGAAATTTGGTAGTCTTGACAAAGTTATCTTCCCTCCATCAAAAGCATTGGCCTTGGTACGTATACTAGCCATTCTCAAAGTTGGATTAGTTGCAAGTAATCACAATTATTTTGTTCAAGCTACAAGGAATATTTTACCTCAGTAGTCGTGTTACTTAGGAAATTGTTTAGGTAACATGAATCTGAAAACAAGAATTATATTATTTTCGCTCACCAATAATTTTGTTTTGTCTTCCATCCTTCCTTTTTGCAATTTACTTTTAAGTTACAATAGAAGTGTTCTTCTCTGTCCGAAATTTACTAATTGGCCTACATGGTAGTGAAATATCCCTAGGATACTTCTCAGGCCAGTATTCAACTATTCATGCAACATGCATGCAGTTTTAATATTTGTTATTGGTGCTTAATTGTGTATTTGTCAATGAGCAATAAGAGAAAGAATATGAAATTTTAAAGGTACAACAGAAAGGAAAAAAATTTAATTGTTTGCTAGATACTGTTAATAAGTATTTTGATAATGGATTTGGTAATATTGACGATGGTCTTGTATGCATATTGTGGGAGTATGTTTCAGGTGAGCAATAATTGAAAACAACTGAATACCTAACTTAACAGGTTCAATTTGATTTGGTTGATATCTGCTAAAGAAAAATATCAGTTTAATTCAGCTTTAACAGGAAATTCAACTGGATATTGCCTAACTGAACTTGTTTTGCTCAGAATAGTTTAAACCAAATCTTTTTGACCAAGTGAACTGGTTTTTGCTGTAGTACATTTACATGTTTTTTGGCTGTGGTTTGGTTGTTAATTGAGATTTTTGGTCTTTAGAACTGAACTAGTTTTATACTAAATACAAGCTACTTTTTATTCTTGACGCATATATTGTTTTGCTAAATAGAAGAACACGAGGAATTGGTTTTAGTATGACCTGCTTTGGGACTGGACATGTTACCAGTGCAGGCTAGAAGGCAAATATCTCCATCGATGGTTTAGTTTGAATTTGATTCTTAAAATGGGTTTCATCTTGAGGCTGTTAAACACGACTATTATTGTGATTTTTAAGGGTTAATTGGCTGTGTCTGTGTTGTGTCGATTATTGTTGAAATGTGGCTGATTCTGTGCTCTAGACGAAAGCATATTTTGTTGGGATTCAAACCCTTGGAGGCAATTGTTGTTTGCACAGAATGTCAGCACTTACTCTAAGCTCCTTACTCAGTAACTTTTGAGCGTTCAATTATTCAACTAGAGTTTATATTTGTTTGTCTTTTTATTTATTTATTTTCTCTAAAATTTCATGATATTTTAGGTAGTTTTTCTCGAACCATCTGAGGCACGCTCTGCTTTTAAAGGTTTAGCGTACAAGCGGTACAAGTGAGTTATCTTTGTTTCTTTCTTGATCTTGAAACTGTTTTCTAGATTCTAGTGCAATCAAACATATAATAGTGCTTTTCCTTTTGGATATATATATA